>JAKTYG010000019.1:0-88470 GCA_030564725.1 Chernovozyma sophiae-reginae
AAAAAAAGAAAAACTCTTTGAATTGAAATCAGATACATATATACAAACGTAAACTAAATTCAAAGGAATATTTCATAATTTACTTTTAACAGTAGTTGTAATTTCAAGAATGATAATTCATTGCAAAGCATCATCGAAATTGAATTGCCTTGAGTCTAATTGTTGTTCAATCATTTCTGTCCATGGACCAACAAAGTCTAGTCCTATATCTCTATTATTAACGAACCATTCCATCACTTCACTATCTCCCACTAAATTTTCGAAAGGAGATGCTGTCTCACTAGGAGTTATACTCTCACTATGTAAAATGTTTCTTTTATTATGTTCAATAGGGTTGTAAAGTGGCAGATAATTGATATTGTTTGTATCATAAGTGACGTTTCCAATCTGGGGCAGTTCATTTTTAAAATGCTCACCACCAAGAACTTGAGTCGGTTTCGCAGGTTGCTGGAAAGAATGTTGAAAGTCAGATCTTTGATTTTGCAAGTTACCACTCGCATTGGTTGGAATATATTGTGAGTCTCTACTTTGTAAACCAATTGGACTGGCCATTGGTAATTCTCCAAGTGTAGATAGTTTGTGTCTCTTCTTTCCAGTTGCCCCATCTTCAAATGTTTCATTCCCAGCACTTTTTGTTTTACTTTTCATTTCCGAGCATAAGTACATCAACACATTAGAGTAACGAGTGCAAAGATGTAATTCATCTGGAGAACAATCTCTTAAAGTGATGGCAGACCTCTGAATAGTAAGCATAATTTCGTCTATGGAAATCAAAGACAACGATAGAACTGTAGAGTCAACTCCTTCAAAGGCGTTTGCAATTGTTGCAGTTGTTGACAAGGCATCGGTGGATCTGTTATGCGCAGTAATTGTTAAATAACATTTCACAACAAAAGCTATTGCTCTTATTATTCTTGTCAACCAACGGACTGGCATATACAGAAGCATCTTTAGCTTGTGAATTCTTTGTGCAGATGACAACATTTCATTTGCAGCAGTAAAGGCTTGCTCAATGAATTTGGCAGCTCTTGAGATTTCATCTAACTTAAGCAGCACTTTTGAAGTTCTCTTTTTGCCGCGAGATTCATTTTGAGGAGTAGGACTCAACGCCAATGAATAGATATATAATTTTGAGTAATTAAATTCAAATATTAATGATTCTCTATCAACACATTCACCCAATTCTTTTGCGATTTTAGACTCTGGATTAAGTAAATTTTGATGCAAAGTTGTCAGATTTATTGATCGAGGCTTTGTAGGAGTTAGATATTGCTTATATTTCTTAGCCCAGTTGTTTAAAATGGGGCTCAATATATTAAGTACTGATAAATTTTGTCTTTGAGTTAAACTTCCCAATTGTGCTTTATATCCATAGAGAGATTCGTGACCTAATGACATGATTTGTAAGAGTTCAATCTTCGCTTTTTGCATGGAAGTGAATTTCAAAACTTTCTTTGAAAGTGAAAATTGAAGGATATCTTCTTCATTCATATGTGTTATCAAATAGTCATTATCCTCATACTTATCTGGAAGATGCAGCGCTTTTGACTTTGGTTTGGTAAACTTATCTATTCCCTTTCTCCCTTCTGCGTGTGAATTATGCTCTATGGGTATTTCTTGTTTATTTCCCACTCTATCATATTCTTCTCCTTTTACTTTCTTTTCCTCCTCGTTCTTACCCTCTTCATGCTCTTGCATTTCTTGATTGTGCAAAACATCTTCATCCCCTCCTCCATCTTCTTCTTCTTCTCTCTCATCTTCTCTTTCATCTTCATCTCCATCTTCATCTCCATCTTCATCTTCATCTTCATCGTCTAGATCTAACTCACTTAATGAATGAGCTAGCATTGACCTTCTACTGATGTTCATAACACTGTTTATCTCTGCAATATGGGTAGCCAAAAAAGTATTTGGGCTAACTTCCATAAAGCCCATGTCCTGAGCTAATCTCACCGCTGAACCAATCAACATCCATGCCATTCTATAACTTCTTCTCATAGCTCCTATTCCCGCAACTCCATCATTTTTTTGAGAATCTGAGGAATTCAAATTATCATCTTCCTTATTGGCATAATCTGTCCATCTCCAATGAATCGCACGAGGATTCCATTCGGTGAAAAGTAAAAATGCAAAAATGGTCCCAATAGATCTTGTGCTTGCCTCGGCCCATACAGTTTGGGAGATTAGCCTTTGAACGTATAGCCAAAGTCGATCATGAACTTCAATATTTCTTGGAACTCCTCCGCTTCCGATATTATTCTCTAAAGGATGATATCTTGAGGCTATCGTCAAAATAGCACATAATAGGATAGGATATCCCGCCAATACTTTGGGCTGGTGTAGAAATTTTGGAATGAAAGGAAAGAATGGATGCATCGTAGTGAAGAATAGATGAATTAAATCTTCGGCTTCTTCTTCAGTTAGTATTCCATTTGGCTCACCGATGTATTCAATGCTAGACAATTTATTCATACCCTTTGGTCTTATCATTTCAGGCTTATCAGCTAGTGGAATAGATAACCTAAAGCTTTTATTTCTTTTGGGTTGATGTTGATGATGATGATGATGGAGATGATTGTGGTGCTGATTAGACAGCTGTAGATTCAGCTCCTCCGGTAGTCCATGAAGAAGTCTAGAAGTATTTTGATTGCCTCTTATCTGAGGGTCCGAAGAATTCAGCTGAGGATCGGAAGTATCTTGAAATAATGTGCTGACCAAACTTGAGCGACTACTGGAACCAGATTTTGGATTTAGAATGTTAGATAATGATGTAGCTGGACGAGAGACTCCCTCTCGATCGGATTCCGAGTTAGAAAGCGAAGCTTCTATCTGTTCGTGTTTCTTCTCTGCATCAATATTATCTCTTTCATCAGCTTTTGCTATTGAACCTGCGGCGTTGGCTAAAAACACTAATGCCCCTTCCATAGTGGAAAAGTGGCCCTGGGGTGAAGGGATAGGTTTAGAGTCATTTATATGACTTGTATTGGAAACTGAACCTGTGTGTTGTATATTGGAGTTCATATTTCCATTTACATTACCCTTGCTTGAATAAGAGTTCGATCTACTATTATTATAAGAAGGTGCGGTTATAGCCGGAACACCAGTAACCGATTGGTATTGAGATTGATTCGATTCAATGCTTGATCCAGATAATCTTGTGGAAGACATTATGTCTTCATTAGGTTGATGAATAGATGCTTCCTTCCCACGACGTGATTCTACAAAGACACAATCTTTTCTTTCCCTCAAACATCTTAAACATTTTCCTTCTCTTGGATTGTCTACTGGTCCCAAATCACATTTCACTTTCCTCACTCGGCAATTCAAGCAAGCTCTGTAATTCCTTTTGAAATTTGTGGTACCTGCTTTAGAATTCAGCATCTTTCCTAGCTATTGACTAGAGATGATCTTTTAAGGGATCTCGTTGAGTAGTGGAATGAATTTCTTAAACCATATCAAGAAGAAAGAGAGAAAAAAAATTCAAATTGTGAAATGTCCCCTATAGGTGTGCGATTGAATAACTGAAATATTGAACTCTCCCTCCGATCATGAGAAAATCTATCTGGATTAGGATTTTTCACTCCGCATTAAATCAAGGGCCAACAACTCTAAATCATCATTTTCTAGTGTCTGATAAACTTTATGATTTATCAATTCTACAATTTCTTGGTCCATGCCATAAGTGAAATAAGAGTATCAATGTTGGGACCAGTTAAGTTTTTGCCATTTTCTACTAAATTGTAGTTAAATCACTCAAGTAAATTATCAATACAAATAAAATGGTAACACTCACCTTTAAATTAGAAAAGATATCGAAATTCATCTAAACAAAATTATAAAAAAAATAGTCACTGACCCCATGAAGATGTTCTTCTTCTCATCAAAAAACATTCAAAGCTAAATTTAAACTTAGAGTTTACCTCTTAGTAATTTGTAATTTTTTGACTTGATCTTCTAAAGATTTCAACTTTGCTTGCATTTCTTCTAAATCCAGATTAAGTCTATTTCTTTCATTTACAATATTAGTTTCCCATTGCCTAAACCTTTGCTCTTCAGCTTTAACTTGTTCTGTGAAGAATTTCTTTAAAGCATCTTCTTCTTCTTTAAATTTAGGGTTATGCAATCTTCTAGGTTTCTTTATTATTGTCTTTTTCACAATTTCTCCATTTTCATCAGTTTCAGTAGATTCTTTATTTTCATCATCTCCTAATTTCAAAGATCTAAAGGTTTCAAAATGTACTTCGTTGGTAGATAAAATTAAATCCAACATATTTGTTCTTAATAATAAACTTCTTAATTTTTTAAAGTCACAGTGTGCATCATTTTCAACTTCAACTACACCCCATGGGTATTTTCTACCTCTAACAAATTGTCCGGGAGAAATTTCAACTTCTTCTTCAGAACCAATTACTGCAAATGGCATTGATTCAATTAACAGTTTAGAATGTTCAGCTGATGCCGGATCATCAAGTTCTAAAGGAGGGGTGTATATATTTATATCTTGAGCTTCAATAATATCTCTTATCCGATTTTTGAACGAAGACAATTCTGATGGTGATAATGTATCAGATTTAGCTATAACGGGAATTAAATTCACTCTTGTACTTAATCTTTTCATTATTTCAATATCTAAAGGTTTTAATGAATGTCCAGTTGGGCGAATGAAGTATAAACAAGCATGAACACGTAAATCTTTTTTAGCATAACGAATAGGTTGTTGTTCTTGCTTCATAAATGATTCATGTTGATCATCAATAAAATCAATAATAGGAGTCCAAGAATCATGATTATTGACATTATTTCCAAATCCAGGAGTATCGATAATGTTTAATCTAATCTTGAAATCTTTTTCCTCTAAAATTGCTCTAACGATATCGATTTCTACTGTTTGTTGTGACAGTGTAAATCTGCTATGTCTTTCAGAAGGGTTTACGGCTTCTTTAAGGGAAGATTGGAAAAGGGTGTTAACAAACGTAGTTTTACCTAAACCACTTTCTCCACATACCATCAAAGTGAAGGTAGCACCTTGTTTGGATACTATCTTGTATCTGGTTGCTAGTTAGTATAAATTTTGACATTTAGAGATATGATCTGGATCAGGAGTAACTGATAGAATGAAACAAACAAAACTGTTCAAGGTGGACTTCAGTTCCAGTTTGCTGGATGGAGTTGTCAATAAATAAGGAGTGATGTATCATTACACACTAAAAGGTACACATTTGTAAATGGCATCAATCATGTGAATCAGTGTGTGACTTCAAAAGAACAGTTTAATCTTATTCTTGACCATTAAACGGTGAACTCTTTCACTTGAGACCCTCAATGACTCCAACTTCAAAGCTTTGCTGTCAAGAACAACACACATCATGCTGGACAACTCTGAATAGATTATCTATCAATCTATCCTATAAAAGAATATCTCTGTAAATAGTGCTTCTCATTTTAGCTGTATACATACCTTTGGTTTGGTAAATTTGCAATTCCTACGGGTTCTGGCATTCTGGATGATGAAGATAAACTATATTGTAAATAAGACCGAATTGAAAACAAAATCAAAAGTTATTTTGATGTTCTCGAGAATTCAAAATTCACGCGCTTTCTTGTACACATTCCCTTGGATGTATCAAGTTTGGCTCTAATAATGCTACTGGTGCGAATTCCTGTATCTCAGGTCCATCAATTACATTAAGACTTGGGGGAGGCAGTCCGCTATCAGCGAAATAGTGAAAGATTGGTAAGTGTTTAGAGAGTGTAACTTAGATAAACAAATGGGTTAATGGCGCCGGTAGCACGAGAGCTATCAAATCAAATTGTTTATTTTTATTCCAGTTTAATAGAACAAAAGTAATAATAATACCATAGTAACTTCGAAATTAATGTTAGTTTAAGATTATAGCGTCGTAGTGCAGTCGTAAAATAGAGAATTCGAGAAAAAGTACAGACTCTGCAGTTAGATCTGTGCAATGACGATACAACTGTTTATTCTTCGTAGTCCACTTGTTAAATAATCAATGGAATTGGAACGATGTACTTTATTGGCAGTTCAACGGAGTGGTAACAGAACAATTACAAACAATTTCCACTTGTCTAATAAAATAGCAACGATCAATTCAGATTGGAAGCCGATTTTTCAACTCATTGATTACACGAAAAAAGACCAAAATTTCTCCTTCTCTATGCTCTAATTCCATTACATTAATTCAATAAATATTCAATTTTGAAAACATCATCAAATACTCAATCTTAATAATTTATAGGTATTTGTTACATAAATAAACAAAAACTAAACAATATATAAAACTCAGCCAAATAAAACATTGAGTGGATTTACCTATGGAAACAGAGTTAGCAGACGAAGAAGTTTAGGGCAATAACACTACTTAAAACTAAATATAGATTCATTAATTTTCAATAGAAAAACCAAAAAAAATAATCAAAGAAGAATTTCCATACGAAACAAAAAAGAAAAACAAAGAAATATAAAAGTTATCTTAAATTTCATTGATTTCTTCATTTTTCTTTTCATTTTTCTTCAATTCTTTCCTTCAAATTCTTCATATTCTTTCTCTTTTTTTCAATTTATTCATTTTTCTTTTTTAAACACACTGAAATTCAAAAAAAAAAAAAAGTTTATCATATAATCACCACCCAATTAATAAATATTATATTTATTCTTCTTCAGGTTTTGGTTCATTTGCTTGCTCTTCAGCTTGATTTGGAGCTTCAGATAAGTCAGTCCATAAGGTTAAGTTATCACGTAATAATTGCATGATTAAAGTAGAGTCCTTATAAGAATCCTCACTTAAAGTTTCTAAATCAGCAACAGCATCATCAAAAGCTTGTTTAGCTAAATGACAAGCTCTATCAGGAGAATTCAAAATTTCATAATAGAAAACAGAAAAATTTAAAGCCAATCCTAATCTAATTGGATGAGTTGGAGGTAATTCAGTTACAGCGACATCTGATGCTGCTTTATAGGCTTCTAATGATAAATCTGCTGCTTCTTTTCTCTTCTCTGCAATGGCAAATTCAGCTAAATAACGATGGTAATCACCCTTCATCTTGTAATAGAACACTTTAGATTCTCCAGTTTGTGCTGAAGAAATTAAATGATCTGTCAATACTGAAAGAATATCTTCACAAATTTTAGATAATTCTTGTTCGATCTTAGAACGGTAATCTCTAATAAGGGAAACTTGAGATTCATTTCCTTTAGCTTCTTCCTTTTGTTCGATAGAAGAAACAATTCTCCATGAAGCTCTTCTTGCTCCAATAACATTTTTGTATGCAACTGATAATAAGTTACGTTCTTCAACTGATAATTCTTGACCAGATGAAGCAACAGCTTTCATATTTTCCACCATTTCCTCATATCTTTCAGCTTGTTCTGCTAATTTAGCAAGATAGACGGAGTCTTCACGGGAGGCAGGCATCTAGAAGAAAAGAATGTTAGTATTTGAAAGTATATAGAATAAAATAGATTATGAAAAGGAACAAGAATCAAGTAAATGTAATGTAAATACGACTGGGAACAGGAATGTTCCAACAAAAAAAAAACACATAAACAAACAGAAAGGAATATATTAACAAATTTGGACCAATCTATCGATATTGGAATGTATCTAAATGACTTGCAATCATTTCAATATCACGTAACATAAAATCTCCACTAAATTCCAAATAGTTCTGTAGAATCATTTCTAATTGTACAGACATGTCCTCGGTAACTCCCCATGTTTACAAGGATAATTTATTCCTGGGATTACCAATTTGACGGGTAAATTGACAACAAACTGCTACAACCAAGTTATTGAATCACTAAAGGTAGAGGAATCACAGTCTTTTGTACATTTCATTCATGATATATCATGTTACGTCAAACAATAATTCAGTTCCCGCCCCCTTAAATGAATCATCGCCACGAATCAACAAAAACCAGAAAAAAAAGGATCTCTGGTTCAATCATATAACATTAAATTTCTATTCAATCCATCATAATCACCACTGAACGTTGATACATACTTTGAGTACTCGACTTTAGATAATTTATAAATTGATATAACTTTAGCGATATCACTGGTATGACAGAAAAAGGATTGAACCAACTCTCCTTGCTCTTGTTTATTGTACGTCCGTCGTTTTCTACAAAAGTTACACAAAATATGCGGCAAAATTACACAAACTGGGAAATAGTTGGAAATCAATCATTGTTAGAAAAAAAAATGATTACGGGCACAAGGGGCGGGGCTTCGTAATGTAACAGAGTGATTTGATAGTATCAATTACGCGACTTTACTTAATAAGGCAACGGTTGAAATAGAAAAAAAATTTTCCAGTGGATTTTGGAAAGCGCTCATTTTCTTAATTTTTCAAAGGGAAAAGTCCTACCCTGAGTTGAGAGAATTAGAGAGTGGAAAGTAAAGACAAATGTATGAAAAAAATTTTCAGGCTGAGTAAGTTAGTAGTGATGAAGAGATTGGTTATGGAGGAGTCAAGGAGTTATTCTTTTCGATTGAAGCTATCTTAGCTTTCAGATTTTCAACTACCAATTTGAAACTATTGAAGATGAGAAACACAACTAAAATGCTGATTATTAGTTAAACGAATTGATTTATTCTTCGGAATGGAATTTGAAAATATGTTTTAACTAACCGAGCAAAAAATTCAAGAACTGGAATATGTATCATATTGTCGTGGTGGTGACCACACGAGTTAATCAAGATTTGGAAGGTGAATAGAGTCGCGCAATCGTCGGGAGTTTCTCAGCTGTCCCATTCTACTCCCTCTGGCTCTCTCGCTCTTTAGCTCGCTGCCCCACTCTCACTCTCACTCTCACTCTCACTCTCACTCTCACTCTCACTCTCACTCTCACTTCCTCTCTCACTCTCACTCGCTTCGTCACTCTCATGTTTTGCTTCCCATATCGCACTTGCAACGCTCTCCCTCACTACTCTCCCTCACTACGGTCACTTCCACTTTCCTCACACTACGTACTCTGCTTACACAGCTTACTCTCGCATCAACTTCTCTGTTACTTCTCTCCCTCTTACTCTACTTTCAAATCCTGTAATCCTGCATTTTGTTTATCACATCTCTACCAACTAGCCTGTATCCTATCTGCTACCAACTGCAATCATTTAAACCAAAAAAAAAACTTATTCTTCACCCTTTCATGTTTATTACATAGCTCTTGGACGTACCGCCGGTACTATATTTTCTACATTGAGTAAAAATTGTTGAGAGTTCGTATTTAATATGAAGGAGGGGGAGGTGGACCTTGATGAATCTTTTTTCTAATTATTAATCTTCGGTTTTTCAGGTCTCCCCTAATAAACAAAGGTTCTGGTTGTGAATAGACTCGTACAATTCTTTCCATAACTGACAATCGATTGTAAGTGTCAAAGTGAAACAAAATACTTTGCTCCTGTTCCCCACTGAGGCTAAACGAAACCTCAGTAAGACACGTGAGGGTATTATTTTAGAAGTATCTCAATGATACTGAAATACTAAAAGGGGTATGGGGTTTGGTTTACTTGGAAATTTGTATTGAATCTGATGCAAGAAATTATTTTGTAATACGTCTTAGTACGTAACCCAGTAGTATATAAAATTATTTCTGAATTTCATCATTTTACATCGACTAATCTTAAGCCAGTTTCGAATTTCATTGCACCACGTCCATTGCAGTAGATGGCTCAGAATGGACCCCAAGCAGGCTTCGCGCGCTCAAACTGGATTGCAGTTGTATAGTTCCACAGAAGCTTTAGGGGCAGGGGCAGGGGCAGGGAACAGGGAGGGGAAGCAAGGGACAAGCGAGTGTTTACAGGGCAATTTTTGAGCGGTGAATTTTTTCAACTGGGCCTTTGAGGGGCGTGATTTATTGTAGACCCAAATCTAAAAGCATATCAACCTTAAGGCGTTAAGCTTTTGTAGCCCCTAACCGAACTAATTTGCATTGTTTAACATATTTCAACTGTAGATAGACGACAAACATATTGTAAGATTGTCGCTTGATGATGGAAATACGTTTAACAGATTTTACTCTTCTACATCAGTAGCAACATAATTTCAATATGTATTCCACAAATTCCTGAAGAATATAATATCTTGCGAACTTTCTTTCGCAACCTTTCAAAATTTTGATGGCCTACTCCGAAATTCTGAAATATCTCAACTGCTCCACCAACTACTAAATGACGCCTATTCTGCGAGTATGGACCAAGGTATATATATATACATAACTGCATAACTACATATACACATAGATGCAGATGCAAATACTCTACTCGCGGGTCACAATTTCAGTGCAATCCGATAACTTTGTTCATTTCTGTTATTCTCACAAAATCTCTTTTTAAATTTATTCTACCATCCAAGATTCATCCATCAAAAGTTTACTCTCCTCTTCCTCTTCCTCTTTCTCCCTACCCTACATTCAAATTAAATAAAATTAATTATCTTATTGCTCTAATTTTACAATTATGAAAAAAAAAATGAAAACTAATCTAATTGCATCAGCTCCTTCTCGTTTAATTTGAAAGGTTGACATTCTCTAATTCTTATACCAAATTTCTTATCCTTTGTCAATGCATCTAATTCACTAATAGCTTGAATATATTCACCAGCTAAATTATATTCAGAATGAACCCAACTTGGAGTAAAAGCTTTAGAACCTCCGGTTAATCTTAAAACTTCTGCTTTACCATTTGGAATTATCCCTTCACCAACTAATAACACAGTGGTTGATTCCCTTGCAACTGGAACAACTTTTGATTTTTTTAATAAAGACTTTAACTTTAATGAAGAAATTCCTAATTTTGGTAAAGATAATTCTAAACCTGGTAATACTTGTTTAGTCAAATCAAATCCCATTGAACCACTTTCATTGTTACAAAGTAAAATTGATTCCATTGGAATAAATCTAGCAACTTGAATTGTCTTTGGTTTGACCAAATGTCTATTACTTAATTCTGATAATCCTAATCTATTGGATTTTAAATCTTTTTCAATTAATTTGATTTGAGTTTGAATCTTTTCTGAATTTGTTTCTTTAATATCAATTGGAAAATGCTCTGATTGGTGACTTAATTTAAATGGATAAACAGAATTCTTATCAATTTTACCCAATAATTGTCTTGAAGTTCTCAATTTTAATGCATGTTTTATAATAATGTCTCTAATGAAAATTGTTGGTTTTGTGTTAAAAGAATCTTGTTTATGATTTGATCCTGTAAATTCATCAATAGTTTCTAAAGTTATTAATCCAACTTCGTTGAAATCTCCAATTGGGGCCATTTTAATATCAATATTATATGCTTCTCCAGGTAATACAATAAATTCATCAGTTGGAATAGAATTTTCATTATTGTTTTTTGGTTTATCATGAACGTTATTTGAAACTTGAATCAATTCTTTACTTAAGCTTGATTTATTCAATAAATTTTCTTCTTGATTTGATTCAGACCAAACAACTCCTTTAAAATCTCTTTCTGCAACAATCCCTTCTGCTTGTCCTGATAAGAATCTTCTAATTCTTCGAACTTTTGATCCTGGAACAACAACACAATTATAAGATTTAGCAATGGAATCAACTAGATTTCTAATTAATGTTCCATTTATTCTACTATCATTACCAGTTCTAAGAGAAATTGGTAATTTTTCTGGAGAGAGTACCGTTCCTAACAATGCAACAACTGTTTCAGTAGCGATATGGGCAGCACATATTCCATCAGCTTTTGCACCTAATAATGGACCAGCTGGTTTATCAGTACCTGATGGATAAATAACTATAGTATGAGATAAATTTGCGGTATATCCATCAATATGAGCTCCTAAGGTGATGGTGACAATATCTCCTGCTTGAAATACAAAATTAGATTGATCATCTAATTCTGGTGAAAATCCACTTACAATATCATTAAGTTCTATAGTAACTGGAATTGCAATACCCCTTTCTCTAACATTTCCATTTTTATATACACCATCAAGAGCAGATTTCAAAAATGAATCTCCTAAAATACATATTTCTTGACAAGTATAAAGTTGTGGGGTTTTACCTAAATGATATGAATCTTTAATTAATTCTAAAATGTACTTAAGACAAGATTGTGCAACTTGTCCAGCTACTCTATATTTATCTAATTCAGGTTCTCCCAAAACATTTCTTTCACGTAATAAGACATTAGCGTCATCTTGATGAATAGTGAGTTCCATGATGGTAGTTTACTATAAAGAATACTATTTTAGTTTAAGAAACAGAGTTGAAGAGAAAACCATTCAAAATTTTGAACTACGATTTGAACTATACTCTTCGCTCTTGTCTGCAGCACTGCAATGGGGGAGAAAAAAAAACTAACGAGATGAGTCTGAGAGCGATTTCCAAGTCCTGGATCAAAAGAAAAAATTAAAGTAAAAAAATTTAACGACAGCCGCAGGATTCGAACCTGCGCGGGCAAAGCCCAAAAGATTTCTAATCTTTCTCCTTAACCACTCGGACAGGCTGCCAATTTGTACGGTAATTGGGGAGCATGTAATACCAAACCAGAAGTCTATAATACTGAAATTGAGGAAGTTGTTAGAACAATTATAGATTGCAAAAAATCACCACTCACATCACCAAAATCTTAGCTATTTCATCAATATTTACTATCTACAGTTCTTAATTCTATAATATGAATATATATTCTATTCTGCTAGAGTCCTTTGTTTTTTTTTTTTTTCTTTATTTTATTTTATTTCGTGGTCTTTCCTGCTGCCATTGCCTTAATGGCTTCTTTAGATCTATTTGATGATTCACTATTATTAACATGTCCTCTATCATCTAAATCAACCGATCCTGCAATTTCAAAAAGTGACACTTGTCCTGTTAATAATCCCAAAGTTTCAATGACCGAAGAAGGATCATTAAGATATGCTGTTGCTATAGTTTTCTTGGAAGCAGGTCCCACTGCAACTGGATAAATTCCATATGAGTCAAATTCATTCTTTGGATTTTCTTTAAGATGCCATTGAATTTCAATATCTATTAAAGATCTAAACATATCTTCATCTGTCATATCGTCTCCAAGACATAATATGAAATCTGGTAATTCGTCAACTTCAACTTTTAAACCTTCAGGATTTACAATTGGGTTTGGATCTTGTTGTGCTCCATGCTTATTCAATACCAATCTTTTCACAATTTCACCTTTGTTAACAAATTTGGGTCTAACTTCAATATTAGCCTTACCAGACATTACTTCAACATCATACTTTTTAGCAATGGTTTCCTTTAATTGCTTCATACATTTTTCTGCTTGATATTCTCCTAATTCAGGATCTGCTCTTCTATAATGCCAAGTTAATGCAACTTTCTTAATTTCAATATTTGATCCAGGTGTTCTATCAGTATAGTATCTAAACACTTCTTCTACTTCCAGTTGCCATGACATATCAAAATGTGCTGCCAAATTGACCCACGCTGAAGATCCAATATCTCTCATAAAACATCCATGTTCTGCTGATAATCCCACATTCTTGGATCCCAACCATTTAGATAAAAATGCTTGATCTCTACCGGATATGATCCAAATTTGATTCTTGGGATCTTTCGCCAACAAATCTAAAGTTTCATTCAATTTAGAAGAAGGAATAGCTGCTGCTGGATCCTTAACAATTGGAGATAACGTACCATCATAATCAAATAAGAATAATCTTCTCTTAGATTTAACATAATTCTGTAATAATAACGGACGATTCAATGCTGGGGTAAAGTTATGATCATGTGTGGTCTGAACATGATCAATCAAATGTTCTAAGAAAACTGAAGTCCAACGTTGAACAGTATTTGAGGTAACTTGTTTATACAATTTTGTTTCCAAGCTTAATTTATCTTCATCAGACATTAAAAGGCAATCATGAATTGTTCTTGCAACTCCAACTGCATCCCAAGGATTAACTAATATAGATTCAGTTAATACCGATGCAGTTCCTGTAAATTCCGATAAAATTAATGGAGAATTATTTCCCTTTTGGCAAATAACAAACTCCAAAGAAGTTGTATTCATCCCGTCTCTAACTGAAGTAATTAATGCTAAATCAGCAACTCTTAATAATGCTAAATACTCTTCCTTAACTATTCTCATTTGATAATGTAAAACTGGAGTTGAATTCAAAGTTCCAAATTCTCCATTTATTCTATTCACCAATTCACTAACTTTCTGTTCAACTTTGAGAGAATTCGAATACGCAGGGCTTGAAACTTGAATTAGAACAACTTTATTTCTCCATTCGGGATACATTTGTAAAAATACTTCAAAAGCTTGCAACTTCTGAACCACACCTCTAACAATATCCAATCTATCTCTTCCAACAATAATTTTCTTATCCGGATAAGATTCTCTGAGAGCTTGAATTTTTTCTTGTACACCCAAATCTTTTGAAAACGCATCATGTTCAATTTTCTTAGTATCAATACCAATTGGAAGAGTTTCAATTGATATAGAAGATCCATAAGCAAACACCTTATCCTTTTTTGTCTCACAGCCTAATAATCTTGAACAACATGAGCGGAAATGTCTTTGAAATGATTGTGATTGGAAACCAATTCTATCAGATCCCAACATTCCATCTAACAATTGAGTTCTCTTCGATAAACATCTGAAATACTCAGAACTTGGGAATGGGGCATGAATATAGAGTCCAATATAAGCATCAGGAAATGCCATTCTAATCAATTGAGGTAGTAAAAGCAAATAATAATCATGGATCCAAATTATATCACCAGGTTTATAGATAGACTTGATTTTATTGAAGTAAACTTCATTGAACTTGACGTAGTCATACCAAGCCTGGGCTTCTTCTTTACCATCAGATGCTTGACCTTGGATATAATGAAATACTGGCCATAAAGTTTGTTCAGCATATTTTCTCCATCTTTCTTGATTTCTTCTAAGTAACCAAATGGGATGAATATTGTCTGATTTATTGGCCCTCTTGATTTCTGTTTCGATATGTGACTTTTCTTGTTCATTTAAATAAAGAGGATCATCCTGAATGTTTTCAAATGTAGTTTGCGTTCCAAGTGGTATTGATGATTTAGTTTTATTGACTAATTCCCCTGTCCATGCAACAAGATGAGTTTCCCACTCAGTTTGTTGATCCAAAAAGAATTGAGATGAGTAAAGGGTTGAATTTCCTGTAACTGGTTGCACTGTCCAAAAATCCTTTTTATCTTCACCCGTAGCTTTACATATTTGAGTAGGAAGCATTGTCATGGCATTGATGATTCTTCCCGAAAGATTCAAGTCCGAATTATTCTCGTAATCTTTTGGTGATACTACCTTGGAATCCGATGGATAAGCAAACAATTCATTGAAATCTTTCTTGGGCATGATTAATGAATTGATCCGATAAACTTGAACGAGGGGAGAGACGAATAATGCCAGCTGAGACTTTAATCAAATCTCACAACTATTGATATTGGAAGTATATGTATATATATATATGATGTATGATATTCTAATCTATAGTGTACCGATATGAAAAAAAAACTAACAAGATCGGAAAAGGTCTAATTCAGAAACAATTGATCTCTTAGTGAATCGTTCTTCAGAACAGAATGGCTAATCTTGGGAATTTGGAAATGAGTCAACAAATATTGATTTCCAATCGTTCTAGTAGCAAGATGAATCCAATTGAGCTCTTTAATGAAGTCGATCTATAAACAGAGTTACTAATGGACAAGTCTTTCACAACTTAAATTCGACAGATATATAAATTTGATCAAAGAACAAGAGGTTGAGTCCAATGGCATTTAGCAATCATACTGCTGGAACAAATTGGTTAAGTGGAATGTGTGAGAACCAATATTTGCGATAGCGAGCGAGCGAGAGAGAGAGAGAGAGAGAGAGGGAGGGAGAGAGAGAGAGGGAGGGAGGGAGAGACAAAAGAGAAGGCTAGGGAGAAATCAGTATTTCCGAGCCTTACATACAGGAGATTGTTTCAGCGAAGAATATTTCTTGACGTTATCAACCTTCTGATGTCAATTCGGATACTCCTTACTCTCTTACGGTTCCCATGGCCCCTTCTTCCGTTCTTTCCTTATTTCAATTCTTTTATTCATAAGTTGCGACACAATTACATCTACATGTGATCTTTTTAAATTCATTCTTTTCTCTCTCTAAATAAATTATTACTTAAATATTATCGTTCAATATTATTTCGATTCCCCTATCTCTCTTGTAGTCCTTTCGATAGTACCCTACTCTGAATACTATCTTAGTGGAACACTTTAATTAAAAAAAAAAGCAAAGCAAGGTAAAACAAAACAAAACAAAACAAAAAACAAAATAAAACAAAACAAAACAAACGAACAAAACCTAACACTCACAACCACAAGTTCTTCCTTTTCTTATCTTTTTTTCTTCTTTCTTTCAAATATATGTATTTAATCATATATAACCCGATTAAGACCATGAACTATTATTATAAAAGATATTACAAGTATGTGAATGACGTGAACATAGGGGAACCAATTGAAATAGAAATGAAATGGAAAATAAAATTTCAACGTAATATTTAAGCTTGAACTTCTTCACCAGCAGTCTTCTTATACTCTTCATAAGCAGTTAAAGCATCTTCGAAATGATTACTGAATAATTCATCATCTTCTAACAAGGCTAAAATTTCTTGGTTATCTAAATCTAACATCATACCAGTAATCTTACCAGCAGCTTCTGGCTCTTGAGCCTTTCCAGTTGAAACAATCTTAGGGTATAATTCTTCACCTAAGATTCTCTTTTGTTGATCAATTGGTAAATTAGCAATTAATGCACCCAAATCTCTAGATGAACGGTTTCCACCTTTTTGTTGTTGAATTTGTTGTTGTTGTTGTTGGTTTCTATT
Source organism: Chernovozyma sophiae-reginae (assembly GCA_030564725.1). Lineage (NCBI taxonomy): Eukaryota > Fungi > Ascomycota > Pichiomycetes > Serinales > Debaryomycetaceae > Chernovozyma > Chernovozyma sophiae-reginae. The sequence goes on from JAKTYG010000019.1 coordinate 16,885, forward strand.
GTTTGGATAATAGTTACCTGGTCTTTGTTGACGGTTGTTTGGACCATTTGGACCATTGAAATCTCCATAAACTGGAGGCATTCCATAAACTGGAACTGGTTGACCATTTGGTCCAGTTCTTGGCCATTGACCTTGAGGAGGTGGGATTTGACCTCTTGGTAACATCATTTGAGGGTTTGGACCTGGGAATGGTGCATTACCTCTACCATTTGGTGGGAAAAAACCTGGTTGTTGACCATAGAACATTGGTGGTAAAAATTGACCTGGGATTCCTCCAGTAGCGGCAGCATTTTGCATTCTCATTTGATTTCTGGCTTGAATTTGTTGTTCTAATTGAGAACGTCTAACATCTTTACGTTGAGCTAATGCAACATATAATGGTTTACCAGCAATCATTCTTTGATTCATTTCAGTAATTGCCTTGGTGGCTTCTTCTGGAGAAGAGAAACAAACAAATCCGAAACCTTTTGATTTTCCGGTATCATCAACCATTACTCTTGCTGAAGTGATAGAACCAAATGGTTTGAATTCTTCTTCTAATTTTTCAGAATCAATTGTATCATCTAAATTCTTAATGAACAAATTAACTCCTTGATATTTAGATAATTTTTCTAATCTGGTTGATTCGTATTGTTTCTTCAATTCTTCCATTCTTTCTCTCTTCTTTTGAGCTCTACCAACGTAGATTTTTTGACCGTTAATTTCTTTATCGTTTAAGTCTTCAACGGCTTTAATTGCAGATTCATGAGATTCATAATTAACAAATCCAAAACCTTTAGATTTACCATCTTGATCCTTTTCTAAGTAAATAGAAGTGATTGACCCAAATGGCTCAAATAATTTCTCAAATTCTTCTTCACTATATTCTAAATCAATATTTTTAGCATAAATATTAGTGTAGTTAGATTTCATTTCTTCAAATTTGGATTCTCTATCTTTCTTTGATACATGCTTACCAACGAAAACTTCACGATCATTTAATAACATACCGTTAACATTTTCAATAGCAGCAGTTGCAGCTTCAGGAGTTTCATAATGAACAAAACCAAAACATTTCGAATTTCCTAAATCATCAGTGGCAACTTTACAAGATAAAATCTTTCCAAAAGCGGAGAAAGTATCATGTAAAGCTTTATTATCAATAGCAGGATGTAAATTTTTAATAAAAATATTAGCATCACCATTTCTTCTTAAAGAAGGATCTCTTTGGGACCACATAATACGACATGGACGTCCTTCAATAAGAGAATAATTTAATTCTTCAATAGCTCTTTCACCATCATCAGTCTTATGATAGTTTACATAAGCGTAACCAAGAGATTTCTTGGAAACTGCATCACGACAAACTCTAATAGATGAAACTTGACCAATTGGAGAAAAGATTTCGAATAAAAGTGCTTCATTAACAGTTGGATTCAATTCTCCGACGTAAAGAGAAGCAGTGATATCTGCCACTTGACCAGATTCACCAGATTCGGTGGCAGTAGCACCAGTGTTGGCATCTTGACCAGCTTCAGTAGTTGATGATTCAACAGGTACTGAAGTTTCTGGAGTAGTTGATTGAATGTTCAACTTTTCCAAAGATTCTTCAATCTGGTTAGTTGCAGATTCAGTGACAGCAGACATTATGTTTGTTGTCTTTGATGTTTTTTTTTTTTACTTTTTTATAGTTTAAGGGATTCTCTTTTAATCAATAGATTGAAAAAAAAAGAGTTATGTTTCTTAAAAAAAGTAAACTATAGAGAGTTAATGGCTCTTTAATAATTTTCTCTTTATAAGGGAAGTTTTTTTTTTTTTTTTTTTTTTCTATCCTTTATTACTGTAATTATCCTAAAATAAAACTACGTAATATTTGGTTAGAGTTACTTTAAGGTTGATCGACGGTTACGTGAAAATAAAGTATCAAACTTGAAGAATAAAAAGAAGAAGAAGAAGAAGAAAAAAATCTCTTTGAGTTTAATTCTTTGAATTGTCGGTCTGTGAACTTTTTCTGAAGAGCGTTTGTGGATTTTTTTTTGAAAAATTTTTTTTTTTACAAAAGGATGATTTTGTGTAACCGCAGCAAGATGGGTAAGGAAAGGTAAAAGATGAAATGAGGACGCAGGCTTAGAAGAAGTGGGTACTATAGATTACCCGGAAAGGGTAGTGAGATATTGTAGAGCAGATAGATTTATGGATGATGGGTGCAAACTTTAGAGACAATAAGACATGAGTGATTGATCTCTCATTCGATATACCATCAGTTTGATACTTTATAGAAGTTGAATTCATAACGAATAATTGGGCAATCGATTGCCTCGTTTTGATATTTCGATTTGTCCGTTTTTTAAACTTTTGAGTACTTTACTTGTAATACTGTTATACTTCGTGTAACCTTACATATATATATATATATATACCTCTTCCATTCAGTTGAAATATCCAATATTAGGTCTATTATATTTATTAATAGATATTTATATACTATCTATATACGTATGGTACAATTAATAAACCAGATGCTATTACAAATCATTACTATCCAAGAAGAAATAATTACCGGCAGTTTTCTGTTCTTTATCCATTTGTGAATCTTTCTTATTAATTCTTGGTCTAAAAGAATTTGGATCTCTTCTAAATGTAACATTCAAATTTTTCAAAAATCTATTACAACCAGTTAATAAAGATTCAGGACATTTTGCAATTGCATCTTTAGAAGGTTTACCTTCGAAAACAATAACTCTATCTGCCAAATAAGTTGCCATAATAAAATCATGCTCAACAATAAATGCAGTTTTCTTAGAATGAAGGATAAATCTTCTAATAACTTTGGAACAAATAATACGTTGTTCAGAATCCAAATATGCTGATGGTTCATCAATTAAATAGATATCTGCTGGAATACCCAATGCTAATACAATAGCAACTCTTTGTAATTCACCACCAGATAAATGTTGAACTTCTTGATCAATTATATCATCAATTCTTAAAGGTTTAACAACATCAGTTTGAAATTGTGGATGTAAAAATGATGCTCTAATTTTCTTAAAGAATAATTGTCTAACAGTTCCTGGGAATTTTGGAGCAATTTTTTGAGGTTTCATTGAAACATTTAATTTTGGAGCCTTTTTAGCATCATCTGGTGCAGTTAAACCTGCTAATAATCTACAGAAAGTTGTCTTTCCAGTACCATTTTCTCCCATCATCACCAAAATTTCGGAATTAGTGAAATTACCTTCTTCAATTTTTAAGTGGAAATCTCCTTGAGTCTTTTCCATTGTTGGATAAGTATAAGCATTTGATTTATCTAATTCTAACCCATCAGCGGAATCTGCTAATCTGAATTGTAAAGATTCGGTTCTAAATCTCATATTTTCAGTTGGAATATGTCCATCTAAGAAAATATTAATCCCTTCTCTAACTGATGATGGTAATGTAACAACACCATAAACTGATGGTACTCCATATAAGATACAAACAAAATCAGATAAATAATCCAATACTGACAAATCATGTTCAACACAAATAACATAACAAGTTGGATGTAATAATGATCTAATAAGCTCTGCAGCTCTTAAACGTTGTTTAACATCCAAATAAGATGATGGTTCATCAAACATATAAACATTTGCTTCTTGAACACAAGTCATTCCAAGAGCAAATCTTTGTAATTCTCCACCAGATAAATTTTCAACATCTCTATTCATAACTCCACCTAATTCCAATAATTTGATATAATAATCCCATTTATCAGGTTTTTCACTTTTGGATTTTAAAATTGTTTCTACATCTTTTACTTTAGATTTTGCTAAAGCTCTTGGAATATTATCCACATATTGAGGTTTAATGATTGCCTTAATATCGTCCTCCAATACTTTTGTAAAATAATTTTGTAATTCAGAACCTCTGAAATGTTTCAAAATAACTTCCCAATCTGGTGGATTATCATATTTACCTAAATTAGGTTTTTGTTTACCAGCAAGAATTTTCAATGCAGTTGATTTCCCAATACCATTGGTACCAACCAACCCTAAAACTTGTCCAGGTCTAGGAGTTGGTAATCTATGTAATTTGAATGAATTTGCGGAATATCTATGAGTGGTTTCTGATTCCAAATTTGTTGGTAAATTGATGATATTTATGGCATCGAATGGACATTTTTTCACACAAATACCACAACCAATACATAATGTTTCTGAAATGAATGCAATCTTGGAAGTTGGAGTAACTTCAATACACAACTTTCCGGTTTTAACAACTGGACAACCTTTACGACATTCTTGTCTACATTTCTTCGGTTTACATTTGTCTGTAGACACAATGGCAATTCTTGTAGCCTTATCCATTATTGACTGATTATGATATACAAAAGTTTAGATTGAATGTTTAATTCAGATCAGTAATGGGGAAAGTCAGACAAAAAGCGATGAAGAAGTAAAATAATACCCTTTTGGTTGATGAGGAGAGCAAAAAAAGGTTATTCTTGAATATTATAAATCAATAAACTATAGATTATAGATCTTGATTTGAAAGTAATTTGTCTGCTGATACTTATGATTAGAAAATGCTCTTCTCTCTTCCTTTTTTTTTCCTTTGAGCAAAGCGAAAACTGAAAATTTATCGAAAACAAAAAAAAAAATAAAAACTTTTAGCAGAGATTTTACTTTCACGTGATTAAAATGCTCATTATTACGCGCAACGAAGAGTTATTCTCAGTCCACATTACATTGAGAGTTTTTCTAATTGGTCCTACAAGAAGAGAGAGTATAGATGTAGATTTAAAGTAAAAAAATTCGTAACTTCAACCATTGAAAAGCATGAAAGTGATGAAATAACTCAATTTGAACTTATTATGATCAATTTATTCAAGAATAATTCAAGATAAGCATCCCTTTTGTATAACTATGTCAATGTTTCATAATGACCTGGAGATGTAACAATAGTGAGGGTGTCTGAAACATTTCCTTATATACAGGATCTCTATGAAAGGTGCACAAGCCTAAGAAGGTGCAAATGTTGAAAAGCGCAAGTCTAGCAATGTTCAAGTCCAGCAATTTGCAAACTTCGCAAGAGTCCTAGCTCGCTGGGAAAATTCTCCACTAGAAGCGCGCTACAGTTCAGAGTGTGCCGGTGTGCGAAGTAATTTGTGTTCAGTTTGTGTAATCTGACTCTCAGATTTCCTTAAATGTAACTGACCTGCTCCCATTCAATTTTCGTGATAAACTTTTTTTTTCTTCTCTCCATATTTGCATTATTTGTACCATTTGCAATGTATTTTACGGTACTAAGTATTTTAATATGAAGATCAGATTTACATAAGGAATAGCAATTTGGATCATATATGCCAATATTTACTATATTATTACAACGTCAGTGCATCATGAAGTTGAACATGTTCTCTAAATTGCCTAGTTCAAGGGGCTTCAATTTTTTTTTTTCTTCTTAATTTGTATGGGGGCACTTTTTTTTTAACATATATGTTCTCTAACTATTCAGTTCACTATTATGATCGGTTACAAAAAACCAAGTTGAAGGATAATGTTTTTGTAAGGCTGTTATTGTATCAACTAGATGAGACTGTATTACATTGGATCTCATAAATGATGGTTCGTCAGATTTTTGTTGTCGTGAGTTAATTCATTACCGTAGTTGAGGTGATAAATTTTTTTACTTTGAGTATTAGGATTTGCAGCCATTCATAAGTTCTCCTACTTGTGGAAAATTTCAAAGATGTAAATGATGCTGTTTTTGTTGAAGATACTGTTGATGTGTCTCAATGTTTAAGAAGCGTTTATGCTCCATTCAATCGAAGAAGATGGCTCATTTGAATTGTTGATGGTACGTTTCTGTCTGGGATTTACTTTGGAAATATTATGCTGCTGGTGCTCTGCAATCAATTGTTAATATCTTCTTTTTTATCGAAGAGTATTTTGAAACTCTCAGCAATGTCCAGTCGGTCTGTTTAGGATTTCATTAACTCGTTCGATACAATTTGATTAATATTTCCAATATGATCTCTTTTTAAAAGTTTTTCCTAAAATTTGTTAATCGTTTACTTTTAGCTTTATAGAACATCTCAATCATTACTTTAATCAAATTATCATCCTTCTTTTAAAATTCAATTACCGTACCATATAGTAAAACCTGCGAGTGCAAATTACGCAAATTTTGTTGGAGGAGTTTGATGTTGGCGTTGTCGTCGGATTTTTTTTTATCTCGCAGTGAGGAATTCTTTTCTTTACAACTCTCCACAATCAGTACCCTTTTTTCTTTATCTTTCAATATTTTATTAGGATTGGCTTCATTATTAGTATTAATAGAGAGTTTTAAACCAATATTTGTAACATTATTTTTAACAAAATTTGTTTTCAACTTTTTGGAGTAGCTTTAAGCGGTTAAACATAACTGTATATTTTGTCCTGAACCAGAAACTCTTGCATTATCTAGCATAACAAGATTTGAAGAAATCTATCTTGTAGTCGACTGTTCGATTTCCAAAGAGTCTAGGGAAATTATTTAATCTTGTTGTTCTTAAAAAGAAGATTCTTCAAATTTATTTAACGAATTTAATTAACTTTTTGCTCTTGTTCAACTATTTCTCATTGACATACAAAGATACAAAACCCTTGATCTGCACATATATTATAAATGGCAAGAACTGAATTATTTGAAGAAGTGGCTCTCAATCCAGAACTATATGGTCTAAGGAGATCTCATAGAGAAAGAAGAGGCCCTACTATAATTGAAAGTGATGCCAGTGACACTGAGATTCGTCCAAAGAAGAAGAAGAAGAAGCGAACTCATTCTGAAGTTTATGAAAGTGACCGAGAAGTTCTGGATTTAGACGATGACAATGACGAAGGTGATGACGATGACGATGACGAAGAAGATTATAGCGAGTATAGCTCGTCATCAAAGAAGAAAAAATCAACTGTAAATAAATTAAAAAGAAAGACAAAGAGTAACTCAAGAGGCTCAAAGAGAGATACATTCAGCCCTGCGGTTGCAGAGATCAGATTTTCTTCCAGAAATGCAAAACAAGTGAATTATCTTGTTGATGATGACAATGACGATTTATTAGAAAGTGAAGATGAAAATGCTGGAGACTATTATTATTACCAACAAGCAATTGAACTGGAAGAACCTGAAAAGGGAATTGATCAAGTAATGGACCATAAATTGAATGAAGAGAATGCAACAATTACCAATGACCCTAAATTAGACTATTTGTTTTTAATTAAATGGAACGACAGTTCTCATTTACATAATACTTGGGAATCTTGCAATTCATTGAAACCATTTAAGGGCCTAAGAAAAGTTGAAAATTATATAAAACAATTCATTGTGATTGATAAAGAAATTAGAGATGATCCTTTAACTACAAAAGAAGATATTGAAGCAATGGATATTGAAAGAGAAAGAGAAAGAGATGAACATGAGGAATATACTCAAGTAGAAAGGATTGTTGATAGCGAAAGAGTTGAAACAGAAAACGGACAAAGTCAGCTACAATATTATTGTAAATGGAAAAGATTATATTATGATGAATGCTCATGGGAAAATGGTGAAGAAATTGCTAAGATTGCTCCTGAACAAGTTTCTAAATATCAACAAAGACTCAATTCTAAAATATTACCAAATTTATCTGCAAATTATCCATTGAGTCAAAGACCAAGATTTGAAAAGTTAGTCAAACAACCATTATTTATTAAGAATGGAGAATTGAGAGATTTTCAATTAACTGGTTTAAATTGGATGGCATTTCTTTGGTCTAGAAATGAAAATGGTATATTAGCAGATGAGATGGGATTAGGTAAAACTGTTCAAACAGTTTCATTTCTTTCATGGTTAATTTATGCAAGAAGACAGAATGGTCCCCATCTTGTTGTAGTTCCATTATCCACCATACCGGCATGGCAAGAAACTTTTGAAAAATGGTCTCCAGATATTAACTGTATCTATTACCTTGGTAATACTGAATCAAGGAAAAACATTAGAAACTATGAGTTTTTCAGTACCAACAAGAAGCCAAAATTTAATATACTATTGACCACATATGAATACATTTTAAAAGATCGAAATGAATTGGGATCTATTAAATGGCAATTCTGTGCCGTTGATGAAGCTCATAGATTAAAAAATAGCGAATCTTCATTATATGAATCTTTAAAATCTTTTAAATCTACCAATAAGTTATTGATTACTGGTACTCCTTTACAAAATAATATCAAAGAATTGGCAGCTTTATGTAATTTTTTGATGCCTGGAAGATTTAGTATAGAGCAAGAAATAGATTTTGATACTCCAAATGATGGCCAAGAAGAATATATAAAAGAATTACAATCTGAAATACAACCATTTATATTAAGAAGATTGAAAAAAGATGTGGAGAAATCGTTACCTTCAAAGACTGAAAGAATTTTAAGAGTCGAATTATCTGATTTGCAAACTGAATATTATAAAAATATAATTACCAAAAACTACTCAGCATTGAATTCTGCAAATAAAGGAGGATTCCAATTTTCGTTATTGAATGTTATGAGTGAATTGAAGAAAGCATCCAATCATCCATATTTATTTGATGGGGTTGAAGATAGAGTATTAAACAACTTTGGATCACATTCAAGAGATAGCATACTTAGAGGAATGATAATGTCTTCCGGTAAAATGGTTTTGCTTGAACAACTATTAACCAGATTGAAAAAAGAAGGACATAGAGTTTTGATATTTTCTCAAATGGTTAGAATGTTAGATATCTTAGGTGATTATATGGCAATTAAAGGTTACCAATTCCAGCGATTGGATGGTGGTATTCCATCAGCACAAAGAAGAATTTCCATTGACCATTTTAATGCCCCTGAATCAAAAGACTTTGCTTTCTTATTATCAACAAGAGCTGGAGGTTTAGGAATTAATCTAATGACTGCTGATACTGTAATTATCTTTGATTCCGATTGGAATCCCCAAGCTGATTTACAGGCAATGGCCAGAGCTCATAGAATTGGACAAAAGAATCATGTTCTGGTTTATAGATTTGTTAGTAAAGATACTGTTGAAGAAGAAATCTTGGAAAGAGCAAGAAAGAAGATGATTCTTGAATATGCAATCATTTCTTTAGGGATCACTGATCCTCTGTCTAAGAAAGGAAAGAATAATAATAACGAGCCATCAACGAATGAATTGTCTCAAATCCTTAAATTTGGTGCTGGTAATATGTTTAAAGCAAATGATAATCAAAAGAAATTAGAAGAATTGAACTTGGATGAAGTCTTAGATCATGCTGAAGACCATGAGACTACCCCAGATTTAGGTGAATCGAATTTAGGTTCTGAAGAATTCTTGAAACAATTCGAAGTCACTGATTATAAAGCAGATGTTGAATGGGATGATATAATACCTCAGGAAGAATTATCTAAGTTGAAAGATGAGGAAAAGAAGAAATCTGACGAAGCTTTCCTTCAAGATCAAATAGCTATGTATTCAAGAAGAAAAGCTGCCGTGAAAAGCTTGCAAGAAGGAGATGAAGATACTAGTGATTTTGAAAGTGACTCTGAGAATAAGAGGAATAGATCCAGAAAGAGAATATCCCCCGATAATCATGAATTATCTGAGAAAGAAATCAGAGGTATCTATAGGTCAATCTTGAAATATGGAGATTTGGCTGGTAAATGGGAGCAACTTGTTGAAGATGGAAGTATATCCAATAAGAATCCAGTGTTAATCAAACACGCATATAATGAAATCATCAGTATGTCAAAACATCTTGTTAAAGAAGAGGAAAACAGAAGATCCATTGCTTTGGCCCAATTGGAAAAGTTAGCAATGGAACTGAAAGACAGGAATATTGTTGATCCTAATGGGTCAAATCCAATGGCACTTTGGGTAGCCAAGAAAAAGGAGAAGAAAGCAGTTTTGTTTGAATACCAAGGAGTTAAAAATATTAATGCAGAACTTGTATTGATAAGACCTCAAGATATGAAATTACTTGAGTCGTTGATTCCAAAGGATCATCCGATACATTTCAAATTACCTAGAGTTCCAAAGAATGTTTCTCAATGGACTTGTGAGTGGACTATACAGGATGATGCTATGCTTTTAGTTGGAGTCTATAAATTTGGCTATGGTTCCTGGCTTCAAATTCGAGACGATCCCATCTTAGGTCTCCAGAATAAACTATTTTTGGATACCAATACGAATACCAATACGAATACTAATACAAATTCCAATGTCAATACCAACTTGAAAGATGCCTCCAAGGAAGGATCTACCGAAATTCCTAAAGAAGACAAATTGAATAAAAAAGTCCCTGGAGCTGTTCATCTTGGAAGAAGAGTTGACTATTTGTTTAGTTTGTTAAAGGGAGACGACGAACCTTCGCACATTTCTAAATCTTCTGGATCTTCGAGCTCTGCAACTTCGAACGGTATAGTTAAGAAAAGAATAAGAAAGCCAAAGTCTGAAATACCTGTTCCAAAAGGTAAAGTTCTTGGAGACTCAGGATTAAAGAAATTGAAAGCCAAGAAGCCATCATCTGCCAACTTAGGTACTTCTGTCCGAAATTCTCCAACCCCGACTGATCCTCGTACTGTCAAATCAGAACCTCATCATCATGAAAGAGATATCAGTAATGAAGATTTCGAATACGACAGCATGGACGAGTCTGAATGTAAGTCGACCCTTAAGCCAGTTTCGAAATCATTAATGAGACTTCATAAAGGAAATCGTGGATTTGAAAAAACCGAATGGGCTCATATTCTTAGAAATGAGTTGTTAAATATTGGTGATTATATTGAAAGTATCACCACGGGTTCTAGCTCAGTTCAACCAAAGGAAAAGATAGAGAAACAGAAAAAACATTTATGGTCTTACGCTAGTATATATTGGCCTGCCAAAGTTCCTAGTCGAAAGATTAACGATATGTATAATAGAGTCAAAGTGCAGGCAAGCACACCCAAAGAACCAACTATCAGTCAAGCGAAATAGTTTTGGTTTGCGTTGTGAAATATAAAAAACAAAAAAAAAACAAAAAAAAAAAAATAATGTTCATTTATAATATTAAGAAACTAGTGTAGCTATTGTTAGATCACATTACTATTCATCATCTTCGTCAGAATCAATGATTCTTCTCTTCTTCCTTGAATTTTTATTCTCCTCATCAAGTTGATCATCTTTCGCATCTCTCTTTTCCGAATATTTTGAAGCTCCTTCGGCTTTCAATTTTCTTAACCTTTCAGCAGCTTTTTGTTCAACTTCATCTAATCTATCAGCTTCTTCTTCGTCTTCCTCCTCTTCTTCTTCATCTTCTATTTCGTCTCCTTCTTCTTCCTCGTCATTATCAATAAATCCATCATCGTCGTCATAATCATCTCCATAAGTTCTGCCAAACCTTTCATAAGCAGGTTCACTATCATATCTACCTGAACCTCCAGACACTGGTGTAGATCTTTCTAACCTTTCTTCTTGTAACCGCCTCTTGAGCTCTAATTGTCTCTTCATCTTTTGTACTTTTCTCTCTTGTTCATCAGCCTCTCTTTGCTTTAATAATGGATCATCTTCAGTAAGTGTATTGAGAATTTTATCCTTCCTTTGAATATTTTTAACTGCTTGAGTTAATTTTCTATGTGTGGCTGAATTGGTTGAGGCAGGAACTAAATTTGAAAGTTTATTGATAATGGAGTCGGTCTGTAAAAACTCAAGTTGATCATGAGACCTTACCAAGATATTATCGGTAGAAGGCAACTCTCTGAAATCAAACATTTCATTTCCAATTTTAACTGATAAAGATCCATCATCCCATTGAATAAAATGAGTGTTTGATTGTTTGATTATTTCATCGTTTTGGTTAGAGTATCTCCAACGAATTGTATTTTCATTCAACAATTTTTCAGCAACTACATCTTCATTGATTTGGTTAGCAGAAAGATCTAGTCTGTTTCTATTCTCAGCGTTCTGTTTGACCTGTTGTTTGAAATCACTGGGATCGAAAGGTATAGCATCGACGTTTAAAAACACTGGCATTTTAATGCTATAGACATTTTCATCTAACTTACTGGCCAAAGCATGACGAGTTAATGATATATCTATTGAATTGAGTTCAACGTCATTTTCTTCTTCTTCTGATTCTTGTTCATCTTCATCCTCTTCGCCTTTGCTATCATTATCTTCATTTATTTGCTTACTTTCCAGTTTTGATCCTTCGTCATCTTCGTTATCTTCGTCATCGTCGTCCCCAAATAAATCATCAACATCTTGTTGATCATCTTCAGAGAGATCTTGCTCTTCTTTATCTTCAAATTCGTCTATTATACTTTCATCACCCTGAGCTTGGTCTTCAATTTCAACACTATTGGCCTTTTCGTCAGACATATTACTTTGATTTATCGTTAACAAACGTTGTGTCCATTCAGCTACTTCCAAACCATTTCGATAATTTGCAAATATACATTGAATTTTAGTCACTTCACACGACTATTCTACATATCATCAATAGTAATAATACATACATAAGGAAGGTAATAATACACTTTAGAAGATAAAACATAGCTGATAGGTCCAACACTACGTTTAAGAAAGCTCTAAAAAGGAAACATAGGGCACAAGTCACATCGTGAGTGAAATAAATAGATGAAAGGAATGATATGCGAATATAAATAAGGTACATCCACACTCATAGAGTATCATCATTTCAGTAATGAGACAATTTGCTTTAGCTGACATTGCTTGTTCTTAGTTTGGACCTTTTAGGGTTGGACCTTCTCTTCATCAGTTACCGTTGACACTATAATGGCTACTGGTGAATCATTTGGCACCAGAATATCATCATCGCTATTGCAACCTTGGGTCATTGTTCGATTTTGTTCTTGTAAATTCAATTCGTGAAGCACAGAGTCAATGTTATTACTATTTTGTTTGATACTTGAATCGAATGTGATGTTAGATCTGTTGAGATTGGAACCAGTCTCGTCATCATCAGTTATATCGAATTCTATTGAGTTCATTTCATTATCCAGATCAACAATTGGAAGACGTTTGATTCCATTATTATATCCAACCAAATCATGAGATTGAGATGAACTTAATGATCTACTATGATGACGTTTGTAGGAATGATTCTGATTGATCGAATCAGTTGAAGAAGTTAATTCGGTATTAAAAGCTTCTGGAGTCAATGTATTCAGTGGTGATAATTTCTGTGATTTTGAAATACCAGTATTCACATCAGCTGCTGTAAAATCGCTAGTACCAGTAATAATACTATTAATATTGTTACCCACAGATTCAGTTGATGCGTTTACTATGTCCACGGAATTTGTTACAGTATCCAATTGTAAAGACTGCGTACCGGTGGATGTTTTATTATGGTCATCTTGATTTGGTAGCAATTTGTAAGCATATTGAATTAAGAATTCAACTACAGCTTGAGATAATGCATATTCAACTGGATCCATGTCATGATCTGGGTGAGATAGAATCGAAGGTTGGAAAATAGCTGCCAAATTTCTGGAGGACATTAAATTTTCCGAAGATTGCGTTTGAACCATAGCAAGTAAGTCCAATATATAAAATAATAATTGTTTGGACAAACTTGGTAATTTCTCTACTTTATCTTTGTAAATATCTATTACTTCATGAACATCTCTTGTCAATTTTTTGTAGTTTTTTGATTTTCTTGATGATTTTTGTTCAACTTCAGCAACAGCTGCTTGACTTTCTTCAAGTTCTTCTTTAGTTACAGATTGTTGTTGGGGAATTTCAGATTGATCAACATTATTCAATCGGTCAATATTAGCTTCAGTTAATGGAGCAGTGTTTGAAGAGTCAAGAATTTCCAGCGGAGTTTCAGGAGGTGTGATCTGGCCTTGTACAGGTTGATCTTTAGTAATAATTTCATCTTTGGAGCCATTTTGATCTGTCTGGTCTTGCAGTATAACAGTTTTACTTTTTGTTGAATTTGAAGGATTTTCTGCTTTATATTTCATATAATTGATAATTCGTGGTCTATGTCTTAAAGGATCTCTGAATTCTTCATATAAATCAAGAGGTATAAGTGGTTCAGGTAATGCATTTAAATACCGTCTTAAAATTGAAGATGCATCATGAACTGTATAACCATCCCAATTTAATTTTTTACCAAAATCTGGGGGAGAGTTAAATATTAATTGTAATTCTTTCAATCTTTTTGTTGAACCTCCTACTCTGAAAATTCCTTCCACTTGTAAACCATTTTTTTTAATATATATAGCACATTTAGCAACCACAATTGGAATTTTACCATATTGAAGTACATTATCAGAATCATTAGTTAGTATAGATATTTTGGCACATGATTGCTCAATAGCTTCTTCTAATGGAACACCAAAATATTTACTATTTTCATCTATGAGAGGATTATGCTGAAGAAAAGTATCCCTATGTTGTCTAAGAGACTTTTCACTTTGATTGAAAGAATTTGATCTTATTCTATTAACATTATTAGTAGATCTAGATTTATGATTTAATAAACTTGGTCTTAGTAAATCCAGACTTTGATGTTTTACTAAAGAAGGAGACGTTATAGTAACGGTTGATTCTTGGTTGTCAATGTCGGATATTTCATTGACACTCTCATTAGACATTAAAGAGCCTCGTCTGAGATTTTTGACCCATCCAAAGATCGAGTTTCGATTTGGAGGTGACAGTGAATGGCTCATTTTATGTGAATAGTCTTAAGTTTATGAAAAAGCTGGAAGTTGATGGCGGACCAGTTTAATGAACTGTTTAATATGAACTATGATCTTTTACCTTGGTCCGATGTAATTTATGTTCAAAAAGTGAGATATGGCTGGAGACGAGGGACGGGGGGGAGGGAGAGGTTGAATCTGTTTTAGTAGTAGGTTGAGGACAAATAGATGTTTCAGATAATTCAAATTAAAAAGGGCAGTACCACTTTTAGCACTTTCACTTTTCTGTATATAAATTGGAAATCAGTCAAATTTAATAATCATACAAAAATGTAATCAAATCAATGGCAAGGGATAAAGATCAAACGCTGATGAAATGGTTCTATTTAATGATTATACAAAAAGAAAACTTCCTCAGTCGTTTTTCCTCAAAATATATTGAGCCTCTTTTTGATGTGAATTTAAGTGCCAGTGTATTCTTCTTATTCACCGTTGTAGGATAAAAAAATATAAAACTGAGTATATTTTTTGAAACTTGGAGAATAATATTTGTTTGGTCTGCGGTTTATCTCAACACAAAAGAACTAAGGTCCAAAAAAATTAGTATACCCAGTAAGGAAGAAACTAAAAAGAAAAAGACCAAAAGGAAAAAAACCAAAAGAAAGAAATCAAAAGTAAGAAAGTAAAAAGAATAAATCAAATTTTAAAATTTGATCCAGTAAATTTTTATGAGTCCACAGAAACAAACCCCAAAAGAAAAAAAATTGATAAAACTCGTCAAGCTTTGAATTGTGAAATATAAAATAATCGATCGAGAAAAAAAAATTATTCTTTGTTAGGATTTCTGTATAAACCATGAACCGTTTAGGCGTCAGATTGATTTTTTAGGGAAAGACCAAAAAAGGACAGTAAGGTAATTAAAGGTAATAACTGGGCTAGCGTAGAAGGGAAAAAAATTAAACTCAGGCTTAAAAATAAATATGAAAACTCTAGCTTTTCATATTTCTACACCGAAGTAATCTACAAAAGCGATTACGATAACTTGTAGAATTTTGCCACCTGACACAATATTGATATCTTCTAATTTGTGTGGTCATGACGGGGCATGGTAATTTGGTGGCAGGATTATAGGGGTCTAAGTAAAATAGCTGAGGAGGCAAAGCAATCAGGTCAGAGCTTCGACCCCCGTAGAGATTGAATTTTTTTTTTTCCCTTTTTGCCTCAGCGAGGGCTCTTGTGAAGAGTTTACGCGCATCTTTTTTAGACGCGGAGAGAAGACGCTGTGTACTGACTGTGCGAACAGATGGTGCGAACAGACGGTGGGAGTAGACACTGTGAACCGACGGGAGAGATGTTCAGGTTCTACGTTATAAATCTATTGTGGAAGTATGTATGGGATCAACTAATAGTTTTGGGTATATAGAAGAGACTTTTTATTTGGAGATTGAGCTTAAGATGTTGGATATACAAAATTGTCTTAATTTGTAGGTCAGTAATACTGAGGCATCCATTTAAATTGAGTCTCTCCATCGTTTGCGTTTGTTAAACTTGCAACTGCTTCCATCTCAAGAAGGACAAATTTCTTTCAACGCCCGCGAACTGAAAAGTAATTAGGGTGAGAGCCTACTCCGCATTGTCGATAAAAGTCCCATTAATTTTCAGGCAGATACATAGTCAATAGGCCACAGTTGCAAGACAGAGAGTATTTTAACTATCTCATAGCCGTCCATCGCAAAGCTATTTTTGGACATCTATGGGGAGATATGAGTTCTGGACTGAATTTGAGAATCATTTTATTTATAGATATGACATAACTGAGAGTTCACTTTATTTATAGCAATCGTGCGAGATTTGAACCAAAATGTTCGAACCATTTGAGAACAAACAATCAGTAAGGACGTGTAAATAAAGAAAGTATTGAATACAGGGTTGCTACAAATTGAGTAGAAATTGCTAGATTATTGAACAGAACGATCTCTACTCACTTTTTCGTAGTACAGCTTCAGATGGCTAAGAAATCTCTAAATAAAAGAGCCCGCACCAAACAGCTCGCACCACCACAGAGCCCTCATCAAGTTAATCGCATCTGAAGAAATTTGCACCGCAACAAGGTAGCTCAAGAAAAGCAAAACCCTGCTAAGGCACCCTAAATAATAAACTGGTGTTAAATACGGGAGTCCTCCCCCCTTTCCCTCAATGCATTAGTTCTATTAGTTGCAATCTATTGTTAGCCTTCTTAGAGAATTTCTGACAATAGATGTGATTATTCTCAAAACCAATTCAATTTATGCCCAACTTGAATTGATAGCTTGCTAAATATAACCCATGTGCAGTTGAATAAGTTCCGCTTATGAGCCGTTTCTCTTTCTTCAAATTGAGTTAAATCCACAGCTAATGATCCAAATTGTTCGTCATTCAGCGCTACTATTCTCTTATCTACAACTTGTTATCAGCTAAGGGACTGGCACATCACATGAGAAGTTTCTCTGAATGTCCATCTATCTCTATACCTCCATCGCACCCCACTCTAATTCTTTCCATCTCAATCTCACACCCTCCATGTCACTTCCTCAATCTCTCCTCGCCCTAATTCTCTCTCTCTCTCTCCCTCTCTCTCCTTGTTCCTCGTTGTATCGTGCCTCCTTCTCGTTTCGCTACACTTGCAAAACACTAATCACTCCCATTGCCATTCGTCTTGGTCTAGAACATGCACCAGTGCGATTCGATACTATTTTTCTCTTGGCGCGTATTGTTCTGCACATAATACCCTATTTTGTCAAATTTGGGAAATCGGAGAATAGTCCTACAGTTATATGCAGGGAGAAAACTTCAAGTCAAACTTAAATTTTAGATTTTCTCTTGCGCGAACTTCCTCGTCTATTTCATCTTAGTTTGCCCTTCCAGGTGAGCTCACGGTTCGTAAAAAATTTCATTTTCAAA
The DNA here is from genome assembly GCA_030564725.1 of Chernovozyma sophiae-reginae. Taxonomy (NCBI): domain Eukaryota; kingdom Fungi; phylum Ascomycota; class Pichiomycetes; order Serinales; family Debaryomycetaceae; genus Chernovozyma; species Chernovozyma sophiae-reginae. The sequence goes on from JAKTYG010000019.1 coordinate 34,464, forward strand.
CTTTTAGAGCCATACGCATTCGAGCGCTCGAATGAAGATATGCTAATCAAAAAAACTAAAATAATTGTCTCCTTCTCTTGCTAGTTGGTACAAGTGTTCCTTTTCAGTTGAACCAACTACGATGTAGCTTTTCCCTTAGTATAAAAGATGATTATGTCAAGTTATGAATCAATCTTGCATCAGAAAGATTGATCTCATCTTAAATTGTAGTTGACCTATTTGGATCATTGCTCGCAATTATTCAAATATCAAGATTATATGCACAACATAATACTGCTGATTGCACCCACTACAACTACTACAGATACAGTTCTGTCACCTTGGGAAATGATAGATAATTTCTTTCAAAAAGTTCTTAAACGACAAAAAAAAAATACATATACTTGTAAATATCTCAATTCAATTGCACATAATTTCCTGGGAACACTCCAGTCTGACCATTAGCTTTCCCTGTCCACCAACCATTTACATCGTTAGTTCTTTCAATAATTTCAATAACAGTACCAGCAGTGAACGATAAATCCCCTTGTGCCTGAGCATTGTAGTCGTATAGCGCAGTACAGGTTGCAACAGCAGCGGGTTGTTGGACTGGCGGTTGTGCCATTGGCGATTGAGGAGTAATTGGAGCTGGGGAACCATATCCTGATGGTGGTGTAGCAACCGTCGCTGCTACTCCTGCTACTCCTGCTCCATAAACTGGAGCTTGTGTGATTCCACCTGCAGATGTAGGGGTCTGAGGCTGACCATATGCTGGCTGTTGATAACCTCCATAAGCGGTAGGTTGAGGAGTTTGGTTATAAGTACCTGGTTGTGGTTGAGCAGGATTAGGATTATATGCAGCCTTTGTATCAGTACCGTATTGTCCCTGTTGACCATATGGTCCAGGAGTATAAGCTGGTAATTGGCTAGGAGCTCCTCCTACTACTGGAGAAGCAGGTTGTGAAGAACCATAAGCACCTCCATAAACTGGGGCAGCTCCTGGAGCAACTGGTGATCCTGGAGCTACTCCGCCATTCATCAAGGCCTGTCTTCTTTTCACAGCTTCTAATTTACTCTTGGCGTGACCAACCTTAAAATGAGTGATTCCTATATTATCAGTTTGCTCATCAATATCACCTCTCTTCCTTTGATATTCTTCAACAATATCACCATTCAATTCAAAATATGGGATCTTAAGTTCATCCATTCTATTGTATAAAGTATAGAAAATGTTAAGTTGCATATAATAGAAACTAACAAACAATGGTTGAATAAAGTCAGATTGCATTTGAAACAAAACTGGTAATTCATTCTTTAACATATCATTATAATAATCATATTCTTGTTGTGCAACTTGAAGTTCTGCATCAGCATTATACATTTTTTCTTCTTCTTTTGGAGTACGTTCCTTCTTATCTTCATATTTCTTATAATTTCTCCTAAATCTATCTAAATCAACTTTTTTATGTTCTCTTTTAGTGGCCATTTTTCTAATTGATTGGATTACTTTTAATAGTTGTTGAGCAGGATCAACAATTCTTTTCTCAATTAATTCTAAATCAGGTTTTAAAACTTCTTTAAGTTCTTGAACAACTTCTCTATATTGTTCACTGGCCTTAATCCCTTCAGGGTTATCTTCTTGAACCGCTGAAGATGGATCCGATAATCTTCCACTGATCGGTTTATAAATTTCTTCAATGGCTTTAGAGAAATCTATTTGATAATCAAGCATTCCATTCACGGCAGCAAAATATCTTTTGGATTCTTCAGAGAGATTCTTGGTTTCAATTTCAATTTCCTTAAACCGTCTTTCAGCATCCGCATAAACCGCATCCATAGTCACATCCCCCATATTCATCTTTTCACGAAAATTCTGGGGGACTCTAACAATAGATTTCTTCAATCCTTTAAAAGACATCGTAAATTTAGGTCGATCGTTAATTGTTCAATTGTCAATCAATAACAAAAGATTCTTTCTGAATTGTTGTCTTGAGTTGGTGGCCGTAGTTTGTAGTCATTCAAACTGAGATAAATTAAGGTCGTGTCTTGCAATAGATATATATGATATATGCCGGACTCGGCAATTTGAAGAAGGTTTTAGACATTAACGTTGCACGCGGCCAGGGTTCCCAAATCGACTTTGGTTATCATTTTTTTTTCGCAGCCACAGAACAAAAGCTAACGAAGTTAACCAGTTCATGGTTGATTCAAAACCAAAACTAATGGCAAATGGGTTCAAAAAAAATCTTTAGAGTTGGACAAAGTATTACTCAAAATTACTGGTTGAGCTCAGGAAATTGTTGTTTACGATATGCCACCAAATTATAATGATGAACTTAATCCGTTTAAGACTCGCACAACTAGGAGTCCCTTCGAAAGTGTTGCAATGTTTATTGGTTCTACATTCATTGTGCCAACGTTAATACTCAAATTTGAATTGAATTTAACATTTGAAGTAGCAATGAAAGGGATTGTGAGCTTAATTAAATTTCCCTCAACGTTAAAGTCGTCTATTTTGCTATTGATACAAGGGAGATCTCATGCTGTTGAGTCCTATTCCAACACTGGCTTACTGAATGACGAAACTGATTATGCTCAATTACAAATGGAATACGATTCCTTTTCCCAACAACGGTATTTCTTACTAACAGTTTTCAAGAAGCTTAGATTCAAAGCTGTAAAGTACATCTCTGTGAAACAAGAAGAGTTGTCATTAGTCCCTGTTCATTCCGAATATATCGTTGATAGATATCTTTTACATTCTCCATCATGTGTGATACGAAAGTTTAGGAATGAAAAATCTCACTATGAATTCAAAGGAATATCAATAAGCCGAACTGATGGTTTCAAAGAATATCTTTCTAAAGCGAGCTCCAAAAATGCAAACCATTTCAATGTTGAGGATAGTCTAGAAAGTTCTGCAAGAAGAGTTTCTTCCGAATTGATGACTTCTCAACTGATGATTTCTGAACTGCTGATTTCAAGCATAGCAGTGGAACCAGTTACTCTGGTAGCTAAAGGAAATAAACCTTCTGGTTGTCCTTACATATCACAGATGAAAAATAAAAATGAATTGAATCCTACAAGTTCCTTGAAACAGTCAAATGGGTCTTCAAATGTGTCCCCCTTTACAATTGGCCCTGCTGTTGGTGCAGTCTCCAAGAAAAATGATGTGGACCAAAGTCCAATTAAACACGAGAAAAGGGAAAAATACGTTCATTTCAAAGTGAACGGTGAAGTAGTTAACCTTAAAATATCCTCCAAATTAAAAGAAGATAAGCGTCAAAAGAGTCAATTGAGATATATTTCATCAATACTGCCGGGCCAGGAAGATTATATTGCAGGAATTGAAAGACAGATTCGATCCAGCTTGGTAAATGTAGACTATGATGATGGCTCGTTCGCACCTGTTGTTCTCAGACTTGCGTGGCATTGTTGTGCAACCTATGACAGAGATTCCAATACTGGGGGTTCAAATGGATCAACAATGAGATTTGTTCCAGAAATTACAGATGGAGGAAACACAGGGTTAGAAATTGCAAGGGCAGTTCTTCAGCCAATAAAGCAGATGTATCCTCTCATCACTTACTCCGATCTCTGGACATTAGCTGGAAAAGTTTCAATTGAAGAAATGGGAGGTCCAATAATTTCTTGGAAGTGTGGAAGATACGATTGCAAATCTGACGATCATGTTCCACCAAATGGTAGGTTACCCTTTGGGTATAAAAATGCAAATCATATAAGGGAAACTTTTCGAAGAATGGGATTCAATGATCAAGAAATGGTTGCAATTTTGGGAGCTCATGGTCTTGGAAGGTGTCATAAGCGGTTCAGCGGATGGGAAGGAAAATGGACTACAAATCCGATCAAATTTGATAACGAATTCTTCAAAGTTCTTCTAAAGGAAGAATGGATTATGGGTATGGTACCAGAAACAGGACGAACTCAATTTTTCAACCCAGACAAGAGTCTAATGATGTTAAATACAGATTTAGAGTTAGTTAGGGATAAGGAATTTAAGAAATGGGTGCAATATTATGCTGATGATGAGGAAGCGTTTAGAGCAGATTTTGCGGCTGTGTTTGCAAAATTGCTAGAATTGGGAATTGAAAGGGATTCTAATGGAATGGTTATGCCAAATAAGGAGCAAAATCAGGATCTCGTGGTATGAAAGGATCTAATCACCATTAGATCTTATGTCAGTTCGGCTAAAGTAAGAATTTCGCAACCAAAAGGATGTGAGAAACAACTAAAAGAAAAGAAAAGAAAAAAAAAAAAATATTATTTTTGCTGTAGAATTTGAAAAATGAATTTGAGAATTATACATCTACTGGGGAGCATTGTTAAATGTAAGCAAAGTTATTGTGGATCTAAACAATGTTAGATATGACTACTTGAGTCAATAATTGATTGTATGTCTCTTATACCTTAAATTTCATTTTGTTTCTCACATTCATCGATGCATGTCAAAATGGAGATATGATGTTCTTAAGCCCATGAATTTTTCACCGCTTAACTATCGTGCCCCTCTTGTATCTCCTCTCATCTGCAGGTAGACTGGTGACTCGATGGTTTATTAAACGATAATGGTCCATTTTGTGTAATTTTCACTTAGTAATGTCACCACGCCATATCGTTCCAATTCGGTTTTACGATCACGACTTTTTTCTTTTCTTTTCATTTAAATAGTGCAAAATTCCTACTTCTGTAAAAAGATAATCGTTTATTCTGTAATTAATAGATATTCAAAATGGCTTCTTTATTTAAGCTGGAAGACTTTGATGTGTTTCCTCTGTGTGGGTTCTTACCACAGGAAGATCCATTACAAAGGTTACCTCAAAGTTACTATCAACCATGGGAAGTTCTTGTTAATGACCTCCCAGCTTTAAACCTTACCAAGACGGTTAGAAAGTTTGTGGATAAACTTCCATTGCTCTCCACTACTCATTTAGAAAACAAAGAGCAATACAGAAGGGCATATCAATGTTTAACATTTTTAGCTCATGGTTATGTATGGGCAGAATCAGAACCAACTGATAAGCTTCCAGAGAATTTGGCAAAACCTTTACTTGAAGTAAGTGAAGTATTAGGGTTACCACCTTTAGCAACTTATGCTAGTTTATGCCTTTGGAACTATCGTAAAATAGACCCCAAGGGTAAGATTACTCTTGATAATATTGCCACCATAAATACTTTCACTGGATCCATTGATGAATCATGGTTTTATCTTGTTAGTGTATTTTTTGAACAAGAGGGAGCTAGTTGTATTAAAATTGGATTAGAATTGATCAACCTTATAAATCAAGGCGCAGATATCCTGATAATCAACCAACATTTACAAGAACTTGCAGAAAGTATAGATTATCTTGGAACAGTTTTACTTCGTATGGAAGAAATGTGTGATCCTCATGTATTTTATTTTCGGATACGACCATTTTTGGCTGGTTGGAAAGGTATGAATGATCTTGGATTAAATAAAGATGGAGTCTTATACGGTAATGAAACCAAACCAAGAAATTATGCTGGAGGTTCCAATGCACAATCTTCATTTATTCAATTTTTGGATATAATTTTAGCAATACAACATCATCCAACTGGTGAAAGACCTATACCTCATCAAGCAGATCAATTAAAAGATGAAAAATTTAAAAATGCTGCTTCTGCATCAAGTTTTATGGATGATATGAGAAATTATATGCCCAAACAACATAGAGAATTTTTAAAGAAACTTGAAGAAGTGACTAATATTCGACAATTTGTTTCAAAACATGGTAAAACAAATCCTGAATTAATATTAAGTTTTGATGCTTGTTTGGCAATGCTTAAGGCATTTAGAGATAAGCACATTCAAATTGTAACCAGATACGTTGTTCTTCAGGCAAGGCAGAAAGAGAAGATGGGTTCCACTGGTACCTCTCGGTCTGGATTAGCTAAAAGAGGTATAACTGAAAAGGGTACTGGAGGAACTTCTTTATTACCATTTTTAAAACAATGTAGAGATGAAACTGGTGACCCTGCTGCTGGTAATTGGGGTAAGAGAATCCTTAGTGATGGAGTAATGAGACTTAAATATTCCAAGCCCAATGGAATCAATGAATGAATTTGCGAATGATCTTTAATGACCAACGAAAAAAATGTCTTATGCCGAACAAAACTATGCTACGAATACTTTCTTTTATGCATGTATATATGATCTTTTTTTTTTTTATGAAATCTAAAAAAACTTTAGGATTTAATCTTATTACTATGTTGTAGTTGGAAGACTCAAGGAAGATGAGAAGGGAGGGCCAAGAGAATCTAACAAACTGATGGGAAATCGCAATCATATATCCTGCATACGACCGTTTTTTCCACCAATTTTCACTCTAAAACCAAATGTTTACTGCTGGAGTCATACTCATTGATGTATAACTTCATGTTTAGGAGATTATTTCTTACTACAACAAGATCTCTAAGAAGAATGTCTACGGAAGCTAACGCGGCTGCTTCTGCAGCTACAACAGCTGTTGTTCCACCAGCAAATGTTAAGAAAAGTAGTACTAAGAAGGCTAAGAAACAAGACCAATTTTTATTGAAGACCCCAAAAGGTACCAAAGATTGGGCAGATAAAGATATGATTATTCGTGAAGCCATTTTTAAGAGTTTAAGTGACCTTTTTAAGAAACATGGAGGAGTGACTATTGATACCCCAGTATTTGAATTAAGAGAAATTCTTACTGGAAAATATGGTGAAGATTCAAAATTGATCTATAATTTGGAAGACCAAGGTGGTGAATTGACTTCGTTAAGATACGATTTAACAGTTCCATTTGCAAGATTTGTAGCTTCTAATAACATTAGTAACATTAAACGTTATCATATTGCAAAAGTATATAGAAGAGATCAACCTGCAATGACTAAAGGTAGAATGAGAGAGTTTTATCAATGTGATTTTGATGTTGCTGGAGCATATGACTCTATGATTCCAGATGGTGAAATCTTGAGTATTGTTTGTGAAGGATTAACTGGTCTTGGAATAAATGATTTCAAAATCAAATTGAATCACAGAAAGATTTTGGATGGAATCTTCCAAGCTTGTGGTGTTAAAGATGAAGATGTTAGAAAGATATCATCAGCCGTTGATAAACTTGATAAGTCTCCGTGGGAAGCCGTTAAAAAGGAAATGGTGGTTGAAAAAGGACAAACAGAAGAAATTGCTGATCGAATTGGAGAATTTGTTAAATTAAATGGTAGTATTCGTGAAGTTTTAGAAATATTGAAGTCAAATGAATTGTTAAAAGACAATGCTTCTGCACAAGCCGGTATTGATGATATGACAGTGTTAGCTGATTACGTGGATGCTTTTGGTATTAATGAATGGATAAATTTTGATTTATCTTTAGCAAGAGGTTTAGATTATTACACTGGTTTAATTTATGAAGCAGTTACTTCTGCCTCAGCTCCACCGAAAAATGCCGATGAATTGAAAGAAAAGGCTAAAGCTTCAGCTTCGGCTAAGAAGAGTGGGAAATCTGAAGAAGTTGAAGTTGAAGATGCTTCTGAATATGTTGGTGTTGGTTCAATTGCTGCTGGTGGTCGTTACGATAATTTGGTTGGGATGTTTTCCAATGGTAAATCAATTCCATGTATTGGTATTTCATTTGGAGTTGAAAGAATTTTTTCAATTATTAAGGCAAGAGCAGCAAAACAGGTGGAGAATGTAAGTGCTTCAGAAACCGACGTGTATGTGATGGCATTTGGAGGTGGTGAAGGGTGGAATGGTTTACTTAAAGAAAGAATGTCCATTACTAGGGAACTTTGGAATGCAGGTATCAACACCGAATATTTGTACAAAGCAAAGGCAAATATTCGTAAGCAATTCGATGGTGCAGAAAAGGCAGGAGCTAAAGTTGCAGTGATTTTAGGTAAAGAAGAATATCCTGCTGGTCAATTAAGAATCAAAGTATTAGGACAAGGTGATGATAGTGATCAAGGAGAATTGATTAAATCTGAAGAAGTAGTTGAAGTTGTGCAAGAAAAGTTAAGAACTTTCCACAAGGATGGTATTGATGAAGTCAGTCGTTTAATCAGAGGTTTATAGATGAGAGAATAAAGCAACATAGTTATCATCCCAATTTTGCATTTCTTACTATGGAAGTAAACCTTTATATTCATTTGTTTCTTCTGAAGTGTACCCATAATTTTATATATATTTTTTTATTTACCTGCAAAAAACAAATTGCATCATATCTAACCATTTAAGTCTAATCTAATCCCAGTTTTGGAACCATCCTTTATATTTCCTACTCTTTTAACCCTATTCCATAATGAATTAATATCATTGAAACAAAAATACCAAATAACTCCACACCATGAATCTATTTGAGGAAGAGGATCATAGAATTCGGAAGCAATCTTACGAATTTCGGGCAATTTTGTCCATGCGATGTATGGGAAATCATGATGCTCATTATGGTATCCAACATTCCAAGTTAAGCTATTAAGAGGACCATAGTAGGAGTATGTCTCTTCAGGAAGCAAGTCAGGAGAAATATTTTCTTCCTTTTCGGAGTTGATTTTATTTCTTGGAGCATTATTTGAGTTTAATACATAATGTTCTGCAATGAAATGACCAGCACATGGATGTAAAGATCCAGCAAGGAATGAGCTCATAATAAAATAAGACAAAGAGTTCCATCCCCAAATTTTTACAATAACAATATCGAAACCAACTTGAAAAATTATATTCAATAAATGAATATAAGTAAATTGGATTTGAGTTACAAACATTGGCCTTAAAGCATAAAAGAAAATTTGGAAAGTTGCAAAGAAAACTTTCCCTAAGACATTAGAAAGAAATATCCCTTCGTATTTAGTGGGTAAATCAGTATCTAAACAAGAATCCCCAAGAAATTTATGATGTAATTGATGATATGGTTGAAAAGAAGCGGAATATGGTATTCCAATGGGGACATTTGTCAATATGGCAAATAGTTTATTATGAATAGGTTTCTTAAACAATAAGTTATGGGACAACTCATGAATTGCTAGGAATATCGCTTGATTACTAGTTGCTCCAATAACATAAGCTAGTAACATAAACTTTATGGCTAATGGAGAAGTATTTCTTAAGTAAAAAGAAGTTGACAATTGTAAGATCAATATTCCAATCACATACCATTTGGTCAATGGTTCATACCCTGTAAGTTTCGACACCTGAGGATATTTCTTTAGAATAGCTTTCCTTCTTGCAACATGAGGTTCAGATTTCTTGGTCCAATAGAATTCATTCAATGTCTCGATGGGAGCATCGGCTGGAGGAATATCAAACGTGTATGTCTTATTATTTGATCTATGTAAAATAGAACTAGACATTTCAGCAACTTTTTCAAAGAATTATTAGATTAGAAAATGATTTACTATTCTAAATCGTTCATGTAATCCTAAATATTTTCAATAATTGCTGAATATTCTAAACGATCGTAAATAGAGAACCATATAACCTGATGTTTAAATCGTTCCACTAGTATTTTTTTTTTTAAATAAGAATTTCAAGTCCTGCATCAACATAAAAGTAGATCAGTGGTGGATAAAGAGGCGCATCGTGGTTCATTTTGAGATCTGACAATGTTTCCAGAATAGGTTTCGAGCACGATTCAGGTGATATTCAATCCTACAGAGACCAGAAATGTAGAGGGAATACGTGCAATTAAATTGTATAGAGAATACTATTCGCTTATAAAACTAATTATGCATACCAAACTGCAAATTTGGTCCTACTTTTTGATGTTCCAGCTGTTGTCCTGGTTGTGGTTCACGCTGTTGATGAAGTTGCAATTGATGTTGCTGCTGAATTTGTTGATGATGTTGCAGGAATTGAATTGGCTGCAACGGCTGTTGATGATGATGAAGTTGTTGTTGCTGTTCATTTTGCGGCTGCATGGGTAATGGTTGCACTGGGACATGCATACCCTGGTAGGAGTGTTGTTGAATTCCAGTTTGAGGTGGTATCAGGTACCCATGAAGCATCCCATTAGCAGGGTGCATTCCATTAACTGGGTATGCCTGATAACCATTATTCATTGGATAGACTGGATTTCCAGCAATTGGCTGATACTGAGGATACGTCTGAACATAAGGAGAATAGTAGGGATGTTGCTGAATGTCACCCATTCGTAATGCTTGAGGTTGTAATTGATGTCCTTGATACATTGCAAATGATTGCTGAGGGTATCCAGAAGGAATAATCATCTGTTTTGGTATATCTTGACCTTGGTTATGACCAATGTATTGCGGCTGAGTGATATTAGATTGTGAAATATCTTGACTTTGATGTGAGACTTGTTGTCTTTGTTTGGTATTTGAGTTGTCAATCACCAATGCGCCAACCATTGATTGTAGTCCCTTTTCACTTTGAGAATTAGCTGCCTCTGATGGTTGGGCGGCATTTTTGAAGTTGTTAGTATGTTCAAGAATATAAGACTCAATTTCATCTAAGGAATCAGGAATCACGGATCCATGAGTAACTATCGACCCATCAGCACAGTTTTTAGGTAATTCTAGCTTGGAATTTACAGCACTAAGATCCAAAATCTTATTGGGCACATTGACTTCTTTGAATGTTTCGGAACTCTCTTTCTCAATTTTTTCGACGGCCAGTAATGGAGTAGATACGTTGGAAACCAAGGATGAGATCTCAACCTCGGTCTCCTTGACCTTATACTCCTTATCGGATCTCTTGTACTTGACGTCAGGTCCATTTGTTTTGGACTTGTCCGTTAATTCTACTTTCTTCTTCTCATTTTTGACAAGAGCCAGAGCAAAAGTTTTAGCAGCAGGCTCTGCAGTTTGAACAGTTCTGGATCTTTTCTTTTTAACTTTCTCTTTTTCCTTAAGTAACAAAACTTCAGAAGGACCCATCTTTTTGAAACAGCAATCAACATTGTCAAATCTGATACCCGATAGAGAGTTATCCAATAATTTTTTACCTAATGAAATAACTGCTTTCAATCTCAATGAATTTTCATACTCTATGATTTTCAAATCAATAGAAGTTTCCAGAGTGTCTGAATTCGAAACAAGGTCAGTAAAATTTTCGTCTCTTATAAAAGATGGCTTCCCATCTTGAGTATATCTCGAATAATCTCCAATCAAGATATTAACGTCTTTAGAGTGAAACAAGTGATCATCAGAAAAATCCTTAAATTGATAACCAATTCCATAGAAGTCCCTAAGACTCACATCTTCATTAAAGAAGTAAAACCGCTGAGGTTTTGAAGATGACAGGAGCCAATCGCTGAATTCCTGTTGTTTGAAATCTTTCTGAAGTTTGACATTATTGAGTAATTTTTGCAAAAGGATTGAAATAAACTTGAAACTACTTTGCAATTGAAATTTTCTGAACAAAGACTTATCTTCTCTTAACCAGGCAAATACGAAACGAAGAATTATTAGAATATTTGCAGTAATATTGGCAGAAACAGGATCTTCACCTTGAAGGTCAACATTTGTAAGAGAGTCCAGCATCAATTTGATAACACTAAGAGTATACCTAGAAGCAAAAACCGAGAATTTGGAAGAGATTTCAGGATCAGTTTTCAAAGAGTCCTTTTTTAATAGATTTCCAATCGTAGACATAACAATCAATTGTCTAAGTAGAAAATCGTCACCTCCCAAAACTTCAAATGGAGATTTTAAATTCTCCTTGACATCAAAATGTTCAATTAAATCTAAGAATCTCGATTCAAGTTGCAGATATTTTATTGTCTTGGTAAGATTTTTTGGATTGAATTTATATCTATACGTGTCAGGTTGGAAGTAATAGCCAATTAAACAAACAAAAATCAGGTCAAGATTTTCAAGAGTTGGGTTTGAAACTTCGAAGGACTTTGCCATGGAAGATAAGAATTGGTCCTTTTTTAAAACCGAAGTTATATTTTTCATTCCAACTTTAAAGTCTGGGATTCTTGTAGCCAAAGATCTTGCAAACCAATAAATTGCTTGAAACTTATCATCAACAGTGTTGTAGATCATTCCTATACGATTATAAGGTTCATTCAAAGCAGGAACTAATAATACACACATCTTATAATACTCCAATGCGTTTTGATAATGAGGAAGCAAAGCAGATGATTTCTTTTGTAATTGCAAATTTTTAAGTTTCCAAAAGTTCTTCACACTAATGCAAGGCTTGACATATGAAACATCAATAAAAGTCCTGTGACGTGATAAATCTCCAATATATAAGGTACATCTATGAATTAAGTAAACCACAGTTGCTTCAAAATTTGGATTAGGAACAACATTTTTATCTGGTATTGAAGCGGTGAAATTAAATTTATCGAAGTATTTCTTGGGAAGTAACGAATTTGAATATAGGCTTGTAATGGTTTTGGATAAATTCAAATAAAATTGACGAGTATCAGCATTATACTTCAAAAAATTATCATTAAGCTTCCTGACTTCAACTGGCTTTAAAATCAATTTATGAGTTTCATTTTTGTCACCTCTCACCTGTTGTATCAATTCTTCGTAAAATTTTCCATGCTGATATTTATAGAAATTTATGATAGGATAATGGAATTTTGTCCAAAGGCAATCTAAGATATCGATACTGGTGAATTGAACATTCTTAAAGTATGGATCTGAATCTAATTTCTGGTGATAAGACTTTAAATCTGATAATATGATTGTAAGAGATTTAGATTGTATAACATTAATAAGACCAATTAAAATCGATTGATCTATATATTTGCTATTCAATAAATCATCTAATTGCCTTTCATAAGATTCAATTAGGTCATTAGGCAACAAGTTTGGTGAGTGAGGTGGTGTACTGGTAGTCATCAGAGATAATCAATTTTTTAATATTTTTTTTTTTTTTAGGAATTTATGTTTTGTTATTAACGTTAGTCAATGAAATGAAATATTCACAATTAGGCAAGTCTGTCTGTATACTTTAGGTATTTACAAAAAAAAAAAAATGAATAAAGATGATTGTTGGTGGTTTTTTGAAGATTGTTTGATATAATAGTATTAAATGTTATAATTAATTAACTATAGCATTATATCAAACAGTGAAATGGTCGTTTTAAGTTACTTTTGAGTTGAATATTCTTGACTTGTCGGAAGGTTCTTAAACGTTTCAGAGCCGTTAATGAATATTTTCCTCCGAAAAATTTCTTTGAGAAAAGAAAGATCAACTCTCCAATATACAGGGCCCTGTCTCCGACTTGGTGTCATGAAGGATCAGTGGTTGGGGGAAGTAATAGCGCGACAAATGCCAGTGAGTCCTCGTTAGATGCAAATTTCAGTCATCCTACTCACCAGCCTGCTTTGATAAAACCAAGTTCCGGGCAACATCATTTGAAAATCCCATTTCCTTAAGTCAGTAAAGCAGTGAAGCCGTGAAGCGAATGGGAAACAAGTGGAAATATATTTAATAGCTCGAGTGAAATAGTAGTTCACTGTCAGATTACTGTTGCAGAGCATCTATCGTCTGTTCAAGATCCTGTATGTAGAAGTTGAATATACTCGTAGTGGCAAAACGGAGGCTGTCTGATGCTATCATGGAAGGCAAAGAGGATTCAGTATAAATAACAAGAACAAACTCCATATCCACCATAGAACTTAAGGGTTAGAAATTCGACACAACAAAGGGCCTATCCGTAAAAATCTTATTATTTATTAGTACACTTTCGCTCAAGTAGGTTTATCATCTGAACCGATATGACTAAGGAAGAACAAGAAGACGAAGGGTACTCAGTAAAGGTTTATGTCTATGATTTATCTCATGGGCTAGCCTCTGTTTATGCTCCAATGTTTCTTGGCTTTAACCTTGAAGCAATATTTCATACATCGGTAGTAGTATATGGCAAAGAAAATTATATTGATCAAGGGATTAAACATTCATCCCCTGGCACTACGAAGTATGGATTCCCAATGGAAGTTCTCGATTTGGGGGAGACATATGTTAATGAAGAAATCTTTAACGAATTCATGAATGAGCTCAAGTTAGAATTCAAGTACACACCTCAAGCTTATGATTTATTTGATAATAATTGTAACCATTTTACCGACAAGATAGTTGAGTTCTTAGTAGGAAAGAATTTAGAGGAACGAATACTCAATTTACCACAACAAGTACTTAACACCCCTAATGGCCAAGCTTTAAGACAGATGTTAGGACGCCAATTAGTTTAGTCCGACAAATCTTTTCTTTATTATTATTCTAGATCAATGTAATATAATTCAAATAGAAGTTTCTTGTAGACTGTATCATAATGTCATTCCCTACAGCTTAAATAATAGTTACCAGAATGAAAGTGACTCCCTTGTGCTCAGATATGTTGCAAAATATCGAATGTGGAGATCTCAAAGATAAACGCTGCGAATGTGTAACAAATCGAGATTTTGGTTGCAAAATGTATAAATATGGAGGAAATCGCCCCAACATTTAAATTTATCTTTAATCTGTTTCTTCTTAGTACCTTCTAGATAAAGCTTTTGTAATACTTAATACTTTTTATATAGAACTATATAGAATTTGTTGAACAAAGTCTAAACTATACGAAATACATTTCTACAGACATAAAGAGGACTTTATTGGTATTCTGGTTTTCTTCTACGTTTTGTCTTCCCTTTTTTTTTTGCAACATGGTATGTCCTACTTGGCTTAGAATTTAACCACCCCACCAACAAAAAAGAAAAAAAAATTATACTAACCGAATTAGGAACCAAACCTTCTGATTCCCAAGTTGATGCCTGACCCCCAGTTCAATCTGCAACTATTTGATTCTAATGTGAGAACTAGAAATAGTTCACAGTTTAACCAAGCATCGTCAATGTCTAGGATTTGGCAAAATCCTAGTTACAATTCTGGAGCTACAGGAGCATCAGGAGTTGGTATTATCAACACTCCATCATTTATGCTTCCATTAGAAAGTAATAATCTGGCATCGAAGACAAGCCCATTTTCTGGGAAACTGCTGCACTCCATGAATCCAAATGCTCCTAGCTATATTCCAATGGGAACCAGTCGAAGCTACAGCTTTTCAAACCCTGCTCCAAGAGAGATTCCAGAGTATTTCCAGAACAATGAAAATTACATATACCAAGCAACACCTTTTGAACAACCGGACAAGCTGAGTATATACTCAACTACAAGATCACTGTCTAATTGTAAGTCAAGTGATGAAACGGACCAATTGAAGAAACAAGTGAACTCCATTCAAGTCGAACTCAATTTACGTGATCAAATGATTTCAAACTTAACTGAACAATTAAGAAATCTTAATGACGATAATTTATTACCTGCAAATCCTGTAGACTCAGGAAATGATGATTTAGTTACCATCCCTTCGAATTACTTGGAATTATTTCAAGATTTAAATAAACGATTCAATGAACAAACTACTGAACTCCGAGAGACTAAGGAAAGACTTGAAGCTGTCGTTACTGCAATGTCCTTGAATCCACAAAAGGCTAGAAGTTTTAATGGAGATTACGACGAAGAGGAGATATCTCACAAAATACTTACTAAACTATCAGTACTTAGGGAGGAAAATCAAAATTTAATTAAAATGATTAGTGGAGGGAATAAATTGAGCTTAATTGTTGAAGTTGGATTATTGAGAGATGAAAATGAAAGATTGAAAAAGCGTCTAAATGACACCAAGAATTAAAAACAACCAGAAAGAAAGAAAGAAACTAAGTTGCAAATTTTTTTTTCTTATTTTCTTTGGCTAACCTGACTGCTTAGCATATATTTCCTATTGGAATTTAATAATATTACCATTTATTTTTAATTATTGTAGTCATAGTCTGGTGTTGGAAAGTTTATAGCATTTTAAAGCGATCGTGCGCACACCACTTATTCAATATAAAGTCTGAATGAAAACCCAAACCACAGTACACGAGAATGAGAATAACAAATCGATAGGTTAACCTAATTCTATAATCCACCAAGATTTTTGATATCCACTTCTTCATTAAGTATGGTATACACCTCACCCGCCGTGGTTATTGATAATGGATCGCAAACCACTAGAGCAGGTTTTGCTTCTGAAGATTTACCATCGCTTGTATATTCTTCAACTTATCTGATAAGTCCTAGTGACAGTAAAAGTAAGATAGTTTTAGGTGATGACGAAATTGAAAAACACCCTGAAAATGAAATAATGACACTTCTTGATAATGGATTGGTTTATAATTGGGACAAAATCATCCATAACTGGGAATACGCTTATGAAAATCTTGATTCAAATTCTCCTATAGATCCAAAAGAATTTCCTCTTATGTTAACAGAACAATCGTGGAATACAAATAAAAACAAATTAGCAGCAACACAATTAGCGTTCGAAACTTTGGAAGTACCAATTTTTTCGCTTGTTAAGACCCCGTTAGCTCAATTGTACCATCAAGGGAAGGCAACCGGTTTAATAATTGATATTGGTTCAAGTGTAACCAGTGTTACTCCAATACTTGATGGATTTATTCAGTCAAAGGCAGTTTTACACTCTAAATATGCCGGTGATTTTATCAGTTTACACTCATTAAACTTCTTGAGTAAACAAGTAGATTCATTAGATTGTTTATTGCCCAAACCATTTATTAATGATTTAACAAATTTTCACGGAACTGAGTCATTTAAGAACTTTCAAATTAATAATAAAGTGGTTGAAGATTTCAAAAATTCAATGTTAAACGTTTTTGATTCATCTTCAAAAACTACCGGAATAACTACAGTAGCCAAAGATTATTATTTACCATATAATAAGACAGTACTGGTGAAAAGTGATCAGTTTGATTTATTTGAACCACTTTTTCAACCTCAGAATTTTCCTTTACCAAATTTGGTGATTCCTCAACCAGCGTTTGATAAACCTTCAACTCAAGGGCTTACACACCTAATACTTTCATCTTTGAAAGCTTTGGAAGCTTCGGTTATTCCTCAAGGCATTCTTGAAAATACTGCTAATACTTCGTCCAATAGTAGCCATCATGCTAGATTTAATGATATCTTGAGAGAATTATTAGGTAACATTTTAATAACTGGTGGTACATCTTTAGCTCCTGGTTTGAATCAAAGAGTCATAAATGACTTGTATAAATCCTTAAATCAATTCTTTCCGAATTATCTTTACACTCAACCTGGTCGTTTAGTATTAGGTACTCTTGGTACTTCAAGTCAAAACAATGGTACTGATG
The DNA here is from genome assembly GCA_030564725.1 of Chernovozyma sophiae-reginae. Taxonomy (NCBI): domain Eukaryota; kingdom Fungi; phylum Ascomycota; class Pichiomycetes; order Serinales; family Debaryomycetaceae; genus Chernovozyma; species Chernovozyma sophiae-reginae. The sequence goes on from JAKTYG010000019.1 coordinate 51,630, forward strand.
TTTGGGATAAGAAATTTGGATCTTGGTTAGGAGCTTGTAATCTAGCAAGTATGTTAAATGGTAATAATCAAGATAATGATAATGGAGCTAACATTGCTTTGGATAATTGGTATGTTACTAAAAGTGATTATGAAGAGTTAGGGGAAGATTTGATATTAGAGAAATTCAAATGATTGTACTATAAATTGACTTATATCAATTACCTATATCTATTGTTAGGTTCAAAATATATTTCTTAAATTTTTCATTTAGACGTGTAAAGAGAATTTACTACAGTTTTCGATAATTTACAAAGTTTTCTTCTTCTTCTTCTTCTTCTTCTTCTACTTTTTTCTTATATCTTTTTCTTCATTCTTGTTTCTTCTAATTGACAAAATTTAACTTGTTCTTATATACATTTATTTGACCCAAGAGACGTATTTGTTATCGTATTTGGAAGCTTCACCATGAACGCCCAAGATAGCTTTAACCTTTTCTTCGACCCCAAGCTTATCATTTGTAGTGGTCTTGAAATACTTGACCACTTCAGTTGGAGTTGGTAAATATGATCTTCCAGATCCATCGTCTCCAGTAACATATTTTTGAACTTGAGTGTTATTTGGTAAACCCATATGGTATGGATAATCATGATAAGTCACACCAAAGAATCTTTCAATTAATGGAGAATTCAACTTCGCAGTATTAATTGAAGGACTTAAGATTTTTTCAACTTGCTCTTTAGTGATACTTTCAGGATTATGAATATCTTTCCATTCAGGGAATGAAGGATCCTTAACTTTATCAACAAGTTTGAAATAAACACCTTTAACAAAATCAGAATCTTCATTTTTAATATTCATAATATTAGTTGCAGCAATTAATTCTTGTTCAAATTGTTTGTGAATATGATTCTTTTGACCACGATTTAACAATTCTAAAGAAATTTTTAAAGAAGTTGGAGATTTTGTTTTCAAAGTATAATAAGTTTTCATAGCAAATTCAGATCCATCCTTATGTAAATATACCAAAATATCTTCAATTGTTGGTTGCAGGAAAGCTTCATTAATCAATTTCAATTGTTCGACAGTAAATGGATATTTATAATCTTCTGGAAGTTTATTTTCAGTGAACTCTTCGATTGCTTGATTAACCAAAGAGAAATATTCTCTTGAATTTTCAAGAATAGATGAATGGTTATCCTTGGCAGGAAGATCATTAATCACTGGAGGTTGCAAAGTAGAAAGTCTATTAATCAATTGTTCTAATCTGTCGGAAGGAACGTAATGAGTAGCAAATCCAACCATATAAGCATCGATTCCTGATACAACTTCACCAGTAAGAGCATAATAATATCCTAATTTTTCATCAAGTTTTGGAAGAAAGAAAGTGGTTCCAACATCAGGAAAGAAACCAATATCCATTTCCGGCATTGCCAATTTACTTCTTTCAGTGGCAATTCTGAATGGTGCATGAACAGAAAGTCCAATACCTCCACCCATAGTGATTCCATTCATAATGGAAACATAAGGTTTGGCATAGGTTGATATAAGATAATTAAGATTATATTCTTGTTGAAAAAAATCAGAACTATACAGTGGATTACCAGCAACATTTTGCTTTGCACATTCAGCAACATCACCTCCAGCACAGAGACCCTTTGGAGAAGTTGAAGTCAATATCACCAAATTATTAACTGATGATTTAGAATACTCAAGAAGACGTGGAGTTATCTTTGATACCATTGAAGTATTCAAAGAATTTAATTTCTGTGGACGATTAAGAGAAACAATTCTGGCGAGATTTTTGTTGGTGAAAAGAACATCATCTTCAGCATAACCAGGAGTGGTGGAATAGGACATGATTGACAGTGAATTGTTAAACAGTTTAAACGATGAATTTTTCAGAGTCAATGATTGAATACGAAAACTACTGTTATTTAATCTAACAGACAACAGCTTAGGATTCGCTATTTTTCTTAACATTATGGAACTTACCAACTTGATTTCTGGAGCAGAATCTTATCAATTATATATGAATCGACAAGCGTGTGAATATTGCTTCTCCTCACTTTTTTTTTTTTTCATTCCGCTTGATATCGATTTCAAAGGAAAAAAAAAGTTGAGTTTCTCACGTGGTTGAATCGTTAGATTTGTAGGTAGGAATTGAGGGAAGTGAGTTTAGACCGAAGAGTGAGATACTGATGAAGAGAGGAAACATACAAGGGAGTCTACATATTACTTTTAAAGTCAGGGAAATTTAAGAACTCAAGTGAAAAGTATTGAAAATATGAACGGTTCTAGTCATAAATCATACACTAACTTGTCGTTGTAGCGAAATCTCTGCGCCCCTCCCAAGTGGAACTTCTCTCTAGTTTGTCTTGAGGTATTAAACGGCTATTATGAATCTAAGTTACGTAATTCTCAATCTTTCGCGCTAACCTGTCCCTCTATTTCTGGATTTCACCCACCACAGCTCAGATAATTAACCCCTTAAAAGTAACTCACCCTCCGGATACTGGAATTTTTGTGGGGTAGACAGGGAATGGAGTTAGGTACAATCGAAAGAATTATTCATTGATTACTAAATTACATCGTTCGTTAACAAAATACAATTGTTATCTTTTTGCTCGTTATCTTGCAAGCATAGCGCTGTGATATAGTACATCGATCTTTTTATATATAATACCATTTCAAATTAGTTGATTCTCACTAATTAGTATTGCTTCTTCTCTATCCTTCTCCCTAAATGGCAATTGATATTGATACAAGTGTCCACTTGAGTAACTAGCGAGGACGACCTGCGTACTGCTTAGAAACCCAATCTCTACTTTAGTTCCTTCATTCTCAGGAACTTTCACATACGCAAATGATCTTCTGGGTGGCTCCCATAAGTTTTCAAGATATCCCTTGTATGGTAATTTTTTGACAAACGATTTGGTATAAGGATTATTCAATTTTGATATTGTATTTTTGAAATTATGGAAATACAGAGAATTGGAATTGTGTGTAGATGGAGTAGTTGCTGGAGCATTACCAGTGGTACCTTTACCACCATCTGATAATAAAAATGAAGCTAAATTATCATTAAGATCATCTGATGATTTATTAAGATTCTCTGCCAGTGAATCATCTTCTAAACTTGGATCCAGTAAAGATTCTGGATCATATAATTTGAAAAAATGAACAGTTCCACTTTCTGAAGCACATCCTAAAATATTATTATCCAAACTGAAGGCTAAGCAGGTAACTTTAGAGATATTGTGACCTCTACGCAAGTTTGTAATGTATCCAATTCTTAACTTTTTGTTCGATGAAGGATGATCGATTTTATTTTCAAGGACCTTAGGATGATTCTTAGTATCATCCGCAACTTCTTCTCGTTGTCTTTCTCCTTGTCCTTCTTCTTCTTGTTCTGCTTCTGCTGCTTCGTCTTCTTCCCCTTCTGCTTCTTCTTCCACTTCTTCTTCTTCTCCCCCTTCATCCTCTCCTTCTCCTTCTCCTTCTCCTTCATCCTCTCCTTCCCCATCTCCTTCTCCTTCTTTCTTCAATTCATTCAATGTAAATGTCCTGATTATTGTTCCTTTGGAAGATGCAGTTGCTATCTGAAGCCCATCGTTTGAAATTGCAATTTTCTCTATTTTAGAATCATGAGCTTTATATATTAACCGAGGTTTCAAGGCAATTGTATCATAAACCAATATCCAACCCTTAGACTCTGTGTTCAAGTCTGAAACTTGAACTATATTATTCAATAAAATAGATTTCGATTTGTGGGTTCCCTCGATAATATTAAGCAAGTTGTCATCTATTGGAGATAGCTTAGGAGTAGGTACGTGATTATGTTGCAGTTGCAGTTGATGGGGTTCCAGTCTAGAAGCAATCGCATTCGCTTGTCGCAGCAGTAGCAGTTGCTTGTTGAATATATCGGTTTCATTCTTGATAATATTTAAAGGTACAACAAGTAATGACTTGTCATCACTACACAAGTCACCAACAAACAGACGCTTTTTATTACCAAATGGTTCAGTTTCCAATACTTTCACCAATCGAACACAGCTTAGATCATAGATATATATCAGACCAGTTTTAAGGATAACGCAAAGTCTTTTCCGATTAAGTTTAACATCAAGAATTGAAGAAGGAAATGTCAATTCACATATTTTTAAGTTCTGTTTTAGGTTGTAAAGTTGAAGTAATCTGTCACCAGAGGAAAGTTGAGGAACAAATATCGTCAATGGGGTTGAAAAAAGCATCTTTAAATAGGCTGTAGGGGTGACCAAGGGCTTATTTATAGATTCACCGCTCTGTAAAAGCAACACATCGTCATTATCTTCACCATTGGCCTTGTTATTATGAGAGTTTAACAAAGGGTTTGCGGAGGTTCGGGAAGACTTTCGATCATTATCAGAAGAATAGAACTCCCCAAATGGTTCACAATTATAGATTTTATGATACTGGTCTGTAGACACAGATATACAAGAGTAGTCTTGATTGAAGGTTAAATTATTGATAATCACCATTTCGACGTTTGATGTGAAGAGAAACTTGCTTAGTTTGCCTCAGTTACACTGACACTTATTAGCTATCGCCTTGCCCCACATAGATAGATATGGCCATGGCCAAGAGCCTTCCAGTGCGGATTGGAGAATCATGCAGGAGGGAACCATATGGGACCAAGTCGGTTCACGTACAAAACTCCATGGAGTTTGACATACTTAATAGGTGAAACCAATTAGTGTAAATGTATACAATTGTTTAGGCGAGGTAGAATTAACTATTGATATATAGAAAAGTCTCAATATATATGATATACAAGAACTACACATATACAAGCAGAATACTCAATTTCTTGGACGAACTTTCTTTCTTTCTTCAATTGAATTTTTGTGAGTCGCAACCAAAAAAACAAAAAGACAAAATAGTGGAACACAACCAAGGTGAAGGTGGAGGACATCCCTCAACATTTGGGATCATATGATTCTATTCAATCAAGGTGCCCAAGTTTTACCTATTTATTCATCAACCAATGCATCGACCTGTTCACCAACCTGTTCATCGACCTGTTCCTCAGTCCATTCCCCAGCCTAATCAGCAGCCTATTCCCCAGCCTAATCAGCAGCCTATTCATGAACCTATTCGTCAACTTCTTCCAAGATAACCTTTCTACGAACTGGAGCAGTTGCTGAAGATGAAGTTCCAGAACTTGTAGCTCCAGATTGAACCGGCGCATTGGAGCTTTTAGTAGCAGCACCGGCATTCTGCCTCTTTTTCTTACTCTTCTTAGGTTCCTCCCATCCATATAACGGAGAGAAACTTTCAATAACTCCACAATCTGCAAATAAATTTGGATATAACCAAAATGCACGAGGAAGAATAAGTAAAGTAATAACATAAATAATCAATCTGAGAATAGCAGTTGCAAAAAAAAGTGCCATAAGTCCAAGGAATGCCATTGAAAGGTACCAAACTCCAAGTTTCATGAAATTGGGCCATAATGGGAACAATATCACCGTAAATATACCAGCAATAACTAATATTCCATATAACAACATGAATGGATTTGGTTTAGAATATGTCCATCCATAATAAGAATTGGGTTCTAAGCTAGCTTTATTGAATTGAACCAATGTTGGCTTAGCCCTATTTGGCTTCCAGCTTTTATTGGTTTGTTTTATTTCTTGGTAATGTAATTTGGTCACTGGAATAACCATTTGACATTGAATTAACATAATGAAAATTTTAGCTGCTTCTTGTTCAGATGCAATTGGAGGTAATCCATTCTTAGGATTGATTTGTTGTTTCTTATATTCTTCACCGGTCAATGCTCTAACGAATCTTTTAAATCTAAAAAAGTCAATATCTTCAGTATTGTTCAACAACCCAGTTCTACTTTTAAGAGTTTTATTATCTCTTAAAAAATTAGCTACATTAATCACAACCGGTGATCTCTGCATTGGCTGGATTGGAATCTGCTGTTGTTGTTGTTGACTCATTTCATATATTGTTAAACCAATATTATCCCAAATGGAGTAATTGATTTGGAACTTTTGTTAATTCTGAAATTCTGAAAAAAATCTGTTGCCTGCAGAAAATACCGTGTCCAGTTCCTGTATGTAGCGCGATTAATATCAGTTCTGTTCATAATCTTTTGTATGGCTTACGAAATTTGAATATTCATTCGTTCATTCATTTGTTTATTATACTACGGAAATTAATCAAGAAATAGAATCTCTACTCATGCTTGCTAGATTACTTAAATAGGTGGAAGTGGTTAAACTTATTTTTATTGCATTGTATTTCTAATTTTTTCTTCTTTGTTCTCTTGAGTGGTTGGCTCCGTCACCTCAATTTGGCATTTTTCTGAACATCAAATTCGCAACCATTCAGGTATTGTAAAGAAAAGCGATCCCAACATTATTTTCTTGTGAAGCTAGCTATAATACTTTCCTCTTTAATTTCATAGGATCAGAAATCGTACCTTTAATAATTGAATTCGACGATGGTTCCTTATTATTTCAGTATATGCTTTGATTGGCACTATCATTTCCATCCCCACTATATGTAGGTGCTAAATCATCTTCCTCATTTATATCTTCATCCACAGCAAAAGCATAAGAAGGTACTCTACAAAGTGAGTCTGCATCCAAAGTTAAACTACGAGAACTTTTGGTTCCTTCATCAAATGCCTCGTTTATGCTTCGGGAAATGTTGAAATATCCTGTAAGATTATTAAATGAACCTAATGGTGTACTATTAGCACTCTGACTTCTATATTGCTCCAAAGGAGTTTGAGGTAAAGATAAATCATATTTGGGATCAAGCATATGTTGATGGTATAAAGGGGGTGCCATATCATCTCTATCCATTTCATTATCACTAATATCATCATTAGCATTGTTATTATTATTATTATTGTTATTGTTGTTATCAATACCTTCCAAAAGATGATTGGTCAAATTTATTGAACTCTGAATACTTTCTGGATGACTTTGAATATGTGATTCATCCCGTCTGAATAGAATATCTTCTTGTCCAGCAACATCCATGAAATTCCCATGAGATTCAATTTCAAAATGCTTCCCCGTAACATGTCCTACATTTCCACTTATATAGACATATACCGGCAAATTTGCCCTTAATTCACTAGTGTGACCACCGGGGTTAAGTATACGGATCGAGATTCTAAGTTTATGCTTAACGGTTATAATTCCGTTTTTAAGATCACATGTTTGAGTGATTTTACCTAAATCTCCTGGAACTTTAAATGAGGTCTTTATATTCCATTGGTCTAGTGATAAAGATTCGGAATCTGGTAAACTCATTTCCTGAGCCCCAAATCTCGATTCAAATTCTGGAGAATTACCATTTTGAGTGGTTACTTGAAAATGCTCAAACAAGATTCCGCTTATTGATTTTAATTTCAATCCTTTTATCAATGGGACAATCATTATGTTTACTGGAATAGTAGTACCAACTGCTATACCTTTTCTTGGTAAATTGACTGAATATTGAACTTTGTTTGGCCATGTATTATTGATTTCAATTGTATCAATTAGATTTAAATTCCGAGGATGTAAAGTTCTTAAAATTCGGACGTGTTGATATTTTTGGAATCCTTTTTCAAACCTTCCTCTTTCTATGTTACATTCTAACTTATATAACAAATGACCACAATTTAACCCTTCCACTGTCTCAGATATATTAACTGGTAGGTATACTGAAAATGGAAGCTTGTAGTTACCCTTTGGAAGCAAAAATGAATGGTTCGAGGTGGCTCCTTTATCCTTAAAAGGAGTACCATCTATACCAGATTTCGGGATTTGAATCAAAGAACTGGATGAGTCCAGTCTCTTAAAATATGAATGTGAGTGTGAAGCAAATAATGAAGGTCTACTTGGAAGTGATGATGATATATCGTTTGAATTCGAACTTGAATTGCTGGAAGTTGTTGAGATTCTTGTGATTGGAGAGCCTTGATTTAACAAACTACTGGGAGGAATTCTATTCAAAGTATCTGAAGATTGTGTTCTAAGATGTCTGGCAATACCGATCGATGAATTATTAGAAGAAGTTGTCTTTCTGGAAACTTTAAACATTTTTTTACAAGTATCTCCGTAATCACCGAACATTATTTTCCCTTCTTCATCAGTTAAAAGGTTATCCCAGTCAACTTCTAACACACAGTTCTGTTCTCCAATATGATCTATCACCATACCATTTGAATCACGTTGAAAAAATTCAATTCTATATTCTCCAATTAATTTCAAGCTAATTTTCTTAACGTAGATATCCTCAGGTATTGACAATTTTACATTCCCTTGAAATGGAACTTGTTCACATTCATGTTCATTACCTCTCAATAGAATCAAATTTTTGTGATTTGATTTTAATTTGATTTCAAAAAGTGTTAGTTCTGGTTGTTTGGTGAACATTGAATGAACAAGATCGGGTAACACACCCCTGAAAAATTGAAAATTATTGAAATTCAACTTGAAGAAGAAGAAAAATTAAAGATGAAATGCAATTTTAAAAGATGAAATGAACTGAAATCCAACTGAGGTCGCAATCACAAGTCCGAAAGTCTAGCCGCAAGGAAATCGTTCGTAAGCTTCTATTTCGATATTTTTTCCGATATTTTTTTTTTCGGGGTCCTTTCTGGAAATCTTTGGTGAATGATTTTCCAGTCTGTGGAGAGAGGGAATTGTAGTACAACGAATTGAATATGTATATATATATAGTACTTGCAAATTGTACTGTGTTCAGTATGTATTGTAAAACAAATGCCTTGCAAAACGTTTAGTTGGCGAGTGGTTTAGAATAATCGATACTGCGAAGAGATTGTAATTTGATAATGGTAAATGTTCTTAAGGTGGATTTTCGATGGTCTTTATATATTTTCGAAACCTACGTCAAACTCACTTCCTTTGTTCATTCAATGTTATCTAACCTTTGGGTCATTTCTAATAGAACCAACGACAAATGTCGCTTAGTCATTGGAATATAAAGGATATGGTCAATGTAGCCGCAACGAGATTTTAATGGGTAAATGTTGCAATTTCCATTTCTCCGTCATAGCTTCAATGGAGAATTTAAAGTTTTTGACACGCATTTGAAATTCTGGGGTAAGATTCTGCGCACCAGGTAACGTTGAATAACGAGCCAATATACTGTTGATTAAGATCAGAAGTTGTACGGAATTATTATACTCATAGAATTGATACAAGTGTAGGCTATACTAGTGAATTGTTGAAAGAGTGTTTTAAAAGCAAAAAAGTTTCACCTTCGTTCAATAAGAACTTCTTTCAACGTTTCTTGATACCTCTAAGATGAAAAATTTAATGTGGGATTTGGTATTGCGAATTCGGTTCCGTCGCTCTTCTCTAATCCAAATCTCATGCACAAACAAAATTGTTTTGTCCTGAGTTGCAGCAACTAGCATCGTAGATGATCAAGAGAACAAAACGGGCTAATGACCGCCGTGATCTGTTGCTGAATACATTGCTACAAAAGAAAGGGGTGGATCTCTCCAACAGACGGTGCCGAAACGGGTTATTCAAATATTGTTTCTATTATCTCTATACAATCGATTTGCAGCTTTAGTATTCCCAAAGATTATTCATAAGTTGCTTCAAATTTATCAAAAAATTCTTCAGCCAATTTTGAACCCCAGAATTCTCCATTTCTTTGAACGTAGCCAAGATGTCCTCCTAAATCTGTTTGCACAAAACAAACATATGGATTTTTCAAAGCTTTTTCAATAGGCAATTTGACTCCCACCGCAGGATCATCAGTAGAATTCAAGATCAAAGTTGGAACTTTAATGTCCTGTATAATATTACAAGGTGAGGCATGGGCATAATACTCTCTTGCAGTCTTGAATCCAACCGTAAACCACGTATAAGTATTATCAAACTCCCAAGTAGTTTTGAATTTCTTAGATCTTTCAAGGGTTTCAACTGTATACAAATCAGGATTATGACTATTTAACTCTTGAAAATTATTAATTACAATTTTGGTTAAAAATGAAGTAACCGCAGGGTTGAAAAGGTATTTTCCCGACCACAGACTTTCAATATGATCGGCACTGTCAGTAAGATCCCAAGGACATCCGATCAAACATGCAGCCTTAATTACATGAGTGTTGTTACTAGAATTAGTATCTTCTATTGATTGTTCAGCAAGGAAACGAGATAAAATTACTGCACCAAAGGAAAATCCAATGGCATAAATTGGTCTAGTTGGATATCTTTTCTTGATATCGACAACAACTTCTCTTATATCATCGGTTGATAATGCGGAAAATAATTTTTCATTGGTAAGTTTGGTACGACAACAACCTCTTGAATTGATTACAAGTATATCCCATTTATCTTTATTTTTATCAATCGATAAGTTTTCTGCTAAATTACGAATAAGTGGTTCATGGGAACCTCCTCCCAATCCATGAATCACCACACAAATTGGCTTCTTGGAATCGATATCTTGATCATAACTGGTGTAAAGTTTAAGTTCATTATCAGTTAAAAATCTTGATCTTGGGTGTAATCTTGGCCATCCTTCAGGTAACGTTTCCTTATAGATCTTATCAAACACTTCTTTAGATTCAGGTTTGATGACATGATCTATAGAACAGATACCTCCATCTTTGTACTTGAAGATTTCTCTTCCATAGAAAATTTTAAATTTTTCAGCGTTGTTCGATTGCCCATAATAAAGAGTTTGGAGGGTACCATTAAATAAGAAAGGGTTAAGCCAAAGCTTCTTTGAAGGATCTATGATCTCTAAGTTTTTAGTAAAGTCGCTGAATTTCAGAGTTTCAGAATTTTTGGTTTTGAATTCGACCAGAGGTTCTGTCGATTGGTTTACTTTAATGGTTGCTCTAAACCCCCACTGTAAAACCATTGCTTCAAATTTTTCACTGCGAGTAATTAGTCGTTCAAATCAAAGAATTTTGTCTTGTTGATGATAACAAATCAACATATTCCTTGCAATTTATAGGATTAGAAACCATTTCTAGGTTGAGACCTCGGTCCATACACTCTTGGCGATAAAATAATTTTTGGATCGTAAATCGGTGGATGGTTTTGAACGTAGAATCAAAAATGGGAACGTCTGAAGATTCTTTCTAATTTCCATCGCACCATTTTTGAACTTGAGAAATTCCGATGCTCACGTTGAGAACGGATGATAGCGAATGCTATTGTACAATCTTAGGGAATGTATAGCGGTCCAAATTTTTGCACCCAAATCAAGAGGTCCTTCGTTGGATGGAAAATATGCAAATTGTAATTGCAAAGAACATAAGTTAGTATAGACCATAGATACTCTGATATACTGGTTTTATCCTTACCAGTATCTATGTTCCGCTTAAACGAATTCTTGTCCGATTTGACTTTCCGTCTCCCAAAGTAGATTTTGGGCTCGACCAAGAGATTTGCACTACCAATTTGCTACTCTGGATTTAAGCTTTTTCAGAACCAGGTTTATAACTACTCTTTTGTAGTCTACTCGTGATATATCACTCTTTGGTTACATGTTTAATTACGAAAACCAATTTTGGTTGTCTCTATAACCTTACAATCCATCCTTGTGCAGCCCCTATTCATAGTTGTTTGAGTGAAAAATCGTTTGCCCTAACTCCGACTAACTCCCCTTACCAACATTTGAGAAAACTTTTGGAACCGCGTTTGCTTGGTGATTTAGCGACTAATGTGCAGTTCTGAACTTGGCATTGCAACACAAGGAAGCGGGAAGAATAGTGCTGCAGAATGCCATGACTGTCAATGGCAGATTCAGTAGAGCTGAAATCTAACATCACCATGGATTTAAACAATTGCATTTGACATTAGAAGATCTCTTGCATTCGAATTTGAATTTCTCGGATTGTAGTTGGATCTGAATCGTGTATATTGGTTCCCCTAGTTCAAGGGTAATCTCACCTTATCTTGTATTCTCTCGCATCAATCTTATGGGTCTGAACTATTAGAGTCAGGGATATCTACATGTTTGCAATATTAATATGGATCAGCTGATTAACTGAGTATAAAAGTAACTTTCTTCTCTTACAGCTGGCAGAAGAAACAAGGTTAAGTGATTCAAAGTTACTCCCTTTCTATCTCTCTCACTCTCTCTCTCTCTCTCTCTCTGTCTCTCTCGCTCGGTCTCTCTCTCACTGACTCTCTCGCTCGGTCTCTCTCTCACTGACTCACTCTCACTGACTCTCTGTGTGTGAGTTCCAATCCAATCCAGTGCCAGAAATGCACAAAATTGGAACACTTGGTTTGAACTACTGGCATTCTTTACTTCTTGTTTCTGCATCTCAATGCTGCCTCGCCTACCAATACATTCTTATTAGCTCCATTCGGGGTCCAAAGGTCTAATTCACGTAACCTTACGTCCTGAACTTCTTGTCCCCAGTTAATTGGCCGAACCGTTTGCCCTACCCCCTTACATCCGAACGAAGGTTTGGGAACACCTGCACAGAAATGGAGCAATTCTATAGAAACCTCACAGTAGGATCAACTGTTCGTGATAGTCCTTCACTTTCTTTTTGCAAGCTAAAGAATTGGAAATGAAAGCATTGAGACTCCTCATTTTGGGGGCTCCAGGCTCTGGAAAAGGAACCCAAACTTCAAGACTTCTCAAAACCTTTCCTTCAATCAAAGCCCTTTCATCTGGAGATATACTCAGAAATCAAATGAAACTTGGCACTGAAATCGGCAAAGAAGCTTCCCGATTTATCAAAGATGGTAAATTAGTTCCTGACTCTACTATGGTGAATCTTATCATTCAAGAATCAAAGGGAAACAATTGGCTTCATAGAGATGCTTCTTGGCTCCTAGATGGATTCCCCAGAACTGTTAACCAAGCAAATGCTCTTGATAAGATACTTTTGGAGACTAATAGCCCAATAAATTTGACAGTTGAACTTGATGTTGATCAGAAAGTAATTTTGGAAAGAATTGAGGCCAGATGGGTGCATGTACCTAGTGGGAGAGTTTATAATGTTGATTACAATCCGCCAAAAGTACCATTCCATGATGATGTAACTGGTGAACCATTATCTAAGAGAGATGATGATACTGCTGAAGTTTTCTCAAAGAGACTAGATCTTTACAATCTGGAAATTGCACCTTTAATGGAGTTTTACAAATCTAAAGGAATATTGCGTAGCGTTTCGGGAAATACTTCGGATATCATTTTTCCAAAACTTAAGAAGTTGATAGAAGATGAGATGAAATAGAGCTACTTGTGAAATAATGATGATAACGGTAGAGCTAAAAAACTCTTCATTTTAAGAAGAGAGGTGCCTTGAGGAGAAATTTCAACTAAGACACGTACACAGTTCAGAATGGTTAAAGTTCATATTATGAAACTGGTTAGATTGAGATATGACAAAGGTGATGGGTTCCATTCTTCAGTTATGGAGTTCAAAAAAAAAAGAAAAAATTACTTGTATATATAAATTGCAATACATAGTTAGATAGAGCAAAAGGATTCTTGATTTGATCTTATAACCACAAAAATTTGTGTAGAAGTTCCTAATATGACAAGTCAGATGTATGAAAAAGGTCCAATAGCTCCGCTAGAATTAAACATTCTCTTGCACACCAATGTTCACGTGCTCGCGCACATGAGGCTGCTACTCTTTTTCTCCTTTGCGTTCTGACTGTCAGATTTAGTCCTTCTTAGAAATTCACAAATCGATCGCCATCAGAATGCTTCTTTGTTGGATAGACAGATATACCACATCACAATGAAGTTCTACATAGATGATCTTGAAGTGATATTTCCGTATCCACGTATATATCCAGAGCAATATGCTTATATGTGTGATATAAAGAAAACCTTGGATGTTGGAGGTAACTGTGTATTGGAAATGCCTTCAGGGACTGGTAAAACTGTTTCATTACTTTCATTAACGGTTGCATATCAAATGCATTATCCAGAACATAGAAAAATTGTATATTGTTCACGTACCATGTCAGAAATTGAGAAAGCATTAATTGAATTGGCCGGATTGATGGATTTCAGAGCTAACGAACTTGGGTATGTTGAAGAATTCAGAGGATTGGGACTTACAAGTAGAAAAAATGTTTGTCTTCATCCAACAATTTCTAAGGAAAGAAAAGGTGCAGTGGTTGATGAAAAATGTAGAAGAATTACTAATGGGCAATTAAAAGAAAAAATGGCTAATGGGTCAATTACCGAAATGGACCAAGAACGAAATCCTGAAGTAAACCAATTGTGCTCGTTTCATGAAGCTTTATATGGAATGGAACAACACGAATTGATCCCTGCTGGGGTTTACTCATTTGATGCATTAATAAATTATTGTAAAGACATTGGAACTTGTCCTTATTTTACTGTGAGAAGAATGATTCCATTCTGTAATATTATCATTTATTCATATCATTATCTATTGGATCCTAAAATTGCTGACAGAGTATCCAAAGAACTTTCAAAAGATAGTATTATTATATTTGATGAAGCGCATAATATAGATAATGTTTGTATTGAATCCTTGTCACTTGATTTAACTGACGATACGTTAAAGCGTGCTACTAGAGGAGCCAATAAATTGGATAAAGCAGTTGAAGATATGAAAGCAAAAGACAGTGCCAAACTTCAAAATGAATATGAAAAATTGGTTGAAGGATTGAGAGAAGCAGAAATTGCAAGGGACGAAGAACTATTTATGAGTAATCCAACTTTACCGCAAGATTTACTCGATGAAGCGGTACCAGGTAATATCAGGAAAGCAGAACATTTCATCTCATTTTTGAAGAGATTTATAGAATATTTGAAAACTAGAATGAAGGTTTTGCATGTCATTAGTGAAACTCCTACAAGTTTCCTTCAGCATTTAAAACAATTAACATTTATAGATCGGAAACCATTGAGGTTTTCATCAGAAAGATTATCTTTATTAGTTAGGACATTGGAACTCACTGATATTGAAGACTTCACTGCATTGAAAGACATCGCCACATTTGCTACACTAGTTTCAACTTATGAAACAGGTTTCCAACTAATTTTGGAACCGTTTGAAACAGAAGGTTCAACTGTACCAAATCCAATTCTTCATTTCACATGTCTAGATGCTTCCATTGCAATGAAGCCGGTATTTGACAGATTTTCTTCAGTAATTATAACTTCAGGAACTATGTCACCTTTAGATATGTATCCTAGAATGCTTAATTTTCAGACTGTTATTCAAGAATCTTATACTATGACATTAGCCAGAAGGTCATTTTTACCAATGATTGTAACAAAAGGATCAGATCAAGTATCCATTTCATCGAGATTTGAAATTCGTAATGATCCTTCAGTAGTGAGGAATTATGGTTCATTATTAATTGAATTCTCCAAAATTACTCCAGATGGAATGGTTGTCTTCTTTCCTTCATATTTATATATGGAACTGATTATATCAATGTGGCAAAACATGGGTGTTTTAGATGAAGTCTGGAAATATAAGTTGATTTTAGTCGAGACTCCTGATGCCCAAGAGACATCTGTTGCTTTAGAAACTTATAGAAAGGCATGTTCTAACGGTCGAGGAGCAGTTTTACTTTCAGTTGCTCGTGGGAAAGTCAGTGAAGGAATTGATTTTGATCATCAATATGGTAGAACAGTATTAATGATTGGTATTCCATTCCAATATACAGAATCGAGGATTTTAAAAGCCAGATTGGAATTTCTTAGAGATCATTATCAAATACGTGAAAATGATTTTTTATCTTTCGATGCCATGAGACATGCAGCTCAATGTTTAGGAAGAGTCTTAAGAGGTAAAGATGATTATGGGATTATGGTTTTAGCAGACAGAAGATTTGCTGGGAAAAGAAAGCAGTTACCTAAATGGATATCTCAAGCATTAAACGATTCAGATATAAATCTTTCTACGGATATGGCATTATCTAATGCCAAAAAGTTCTTGAGGAGCCTTGCTCAACCTACAAATCCAAAGGATCAAGAAGGAGTTTCGGTATGGAATATCGAGCAACTTGAAAAATTCCAGCAAGAGCAAAAACAGAAATTCAAAGTTGCAACTGAAAAGGAGATTAAAAACACTGAGGAATTTATGGATATTGATGATGATGATTTTGATTTATTATGAATGGGAATAGCAATCTCTCTATCGCAAGAGACAAGTGGTAGAATATCGTCTTGAAGTCTTTTTTATTTTTTTTTTTTTTATTTTTTTTTTAAGTTTTTCTTTAAATTTTTTCCTTTCTAAGTTATTTTAATTTTTAATATGAACTGAATTTATAACTAGAAGTGTAAAATAATGTAATCTGTTTTGGAGAATTAATCTACTGTTCATAATGTTAGTACGTAAAGTTGGCTCTGAAAGGAAAGTTCGCGATTGTCTCAAGATAATTCAAATGTCGCGAAACAAATGAAATAACCTTGAAGGATTTAATAGGAGGGAGTGGGAATAATTTGGAAGTTACTAAGGATCCAACTATTTTTAAACATGAATTTGAACGGAGTCAATGGACAAGATTTAACTGACGTCTTTAAGATTGTCAACTTGGTTGTTGCAGTCCTAATTGTACGTAAATGATCACTGTAACAAACTGCCCTTTACCTTTTGAATACTAACCCAATCTTAGATCTTATCAGGTTTATCTCAACTATTTAGTGGAATGTGAGTGATAAACAATATGATGATAAACATTAGAGTTAAATTATTATCAAATATTCAAATTTACTAACATCTCCCTTTAGTCAATCAGTACGTATTACCATATTTCAGTTCAGATGGCCAATTGAAACTCTTGCTTGTGCTCATACACAGTGAGGTAATTTGAATTTACTCTGCACCATTTACTTGCGCACTTGTGGGCCTCTCATTAATACTTTCATTTTACTAACACCTTCAGTTCATAATTGGATTATATATAATTGCCTTTGGGGCTTCAGTTGGATTTCTCGGTACGTTAATAGAAAGAAGAAATGCGATGTCTTTAGTTTTTTTCTTCTTCTTGGATCTTGGATACTTTCCATGTCTTTCATTGAGGTTACCTTGTACCTGTGAGACATTGATCCTTCAACGTTGAACATTTTATATCAATCCTAATTTATCTTGCTTTTCTTTAAAGTACAAATTATCAAGCCTGTTGAGATATACTTCTACATTTTCCATACATTATTACTAACTATTTTGAAGAATTCAGAGTCTCTCCTGAAGCTCATGTTTATGCTTCATTTCTCTTTTCCTTTATCGGTCGTGGTATCGGTACGTATAACTTTCAACCTTCAACTGGATTTCACTTTTTTATTTTTTCAGATTCTTTTTGCTTTTCTACATGTACTAACATTCTTTAAGCTTATACCTTTATCGGTGCCAGTATTAATGGGTCAAGCTATTTCAGAATTATTGCTGCGTTATTGGTGTTCATCGTAGGATTAGTCTACATCGCATTGGAAGCAGTTCCAAGTATTTCTCTTCCAGAAAGTATGAACCCTGAAGGTTTCTCCATCGGCATAAACGATGAAGATGTTATTTAGTGAAAAATTATTAAATTGTAATTTATTTTGTCTATTTTTTTCCGTTTAAGTACAACTTTTATGCTTATGGTCTGTTACTGATCACCCACGGGATTCCCTTGCGATCAATACGTTATCTGTCTGGTGATGCAGCCCCATACATTTGGTATATAGGAAATATATGCAGGAGATCTAGTACTGAGAGTGATATTTTTTTTTTATTATTATTTTTATCTGCTGCTACTGATCATGTCTTGATTATTATTTTTTGGGACCCCAAGCTTTTGTAGTATCATCAAACTTACTAATTTAATTGGAGACAACCCCCACGGGATAGATTGTGGTTTTAATTGACTTCACCGAAATCATATTCAAATCTCTCATGTTCTTTATTTTAGCATGCCTGCATCAGTGAAAGTAGAAGAAGTTAGTCCGGGGAAGTTCAATGTCCCCGTGAAATCACTTACAGCATTCAAACTCTCCTACACCAATTCAAAATATATAAGTGAGACATCTAAATGTGTTTTAATAGGTAAAGTGCCCGATATATGGTTTGAGAAGAAGTCAACTGGGTTTCTTAGAGCACTTATACGATTATCGAAGCATTCTATCTCCAAGAAACTTTGGTCGACCACCGCAATCGCGAGTCGTGGTATTAGAGGTACCTTTGAATCTCCGTTTGATAATGATGCTCGTATGGGAATGTTTAATATATTTGATAACAATGATGAAGACGAGAATGGTGAAATTGAAAGCGTGACATCCAAAGATGTAGAACCAGTTTCCATTGAGAGAACTAACTCAATTGTGTCCAAAATGACTGATGATTCTTTTGGACCTGAACATGAGCCTTATTACCCTTCTGCTCAGAACTCAATACGAAGCCCATCACCAGTTCCTAGCTTCATGCCTACTTTTGAAAATATTCATCGAATGGCAATTTTCGAAGATGAAAAGAAAGAACATGGTTATGACGATGATGATGATGATGATGATGATGATGATGATGAAGGAGAAAGCTTATACTATGATACATATAGCCGATCGATAAATCCAGACTCCGACGAAGAGTTCCCCCAAGAACTAGCATTGCACAATACCGCTGGGACTTCTCCCTTAATAGAAAGTGATTCAATTGAAAAGCAGTTGACTCCAATGCATTACGATTCCTCCGTAATAAACAACTCCAGCGAGTTGTATCCAAAATCTCTGTTTTACAATTCCCAATCTGCAATAAACTCCACAATTGCTTCAACAGTTGATGAATTAGTGCCGAATGCTATTCATTTTGATACCAATGTCAATATTCGGAGGAAACCTTCGCGGAATATTACTTTAGTATCACACGAGCCTGTTGATAAAGTCCCTTCTTTTCAAAAGGTAGAACGTGCTGATGAAGAGGAATATAAATTCTTGAACAGGATAAGATCTTACGCTAGAATCACTACTAAAAGAGAGAAAAAGGCTAGAAAAGACGTCAAAGCAAAGATTATGCAAAAAATTTTGAAAGTCTATAAGGCAGGGGAGATTATTAAAATGGATAAGATGTTGGTGATGATAAAAATTGCTCCAAATGTTCAAACCACTTTTGAATTTGGAGAGAATGAACCTTGCGATACAAGAGTATACGAAAGATGGAGAGAATACGTGGTAGTATTGCGTAAAACTAAGGATCCTACCCAACCGATTGAGTTTGAATTATTTGATGAAGCTCGGTTTATCTTTCAGAATTCTGGTGCTCCAGACTTAAATTTCCCAATAAATTCATCAGTTAAAGTACAATTTTACAGTCTAGTTGATAAAACAATCAGCTTAAGTGTTCCAATAGAAGGTAGCGGAATTCATTTATACATCCTTCAATGTCATGATCAAATAACTTCCTATAGATGGTTGTTCTTTCTACAACAAGTCTTGGGTTACAAATTACATAGCAGTTTTAGAATTGATGTACCACATTTGGGAGTATCTTTACTGTTGAAAATCCCATCATCTGTTTTAAAAGATATGTACACAGTTTCTGAAACTACAATGGCTATTGTTGAATTGAAGACTGGTTATACTATTGAATACTCTCCCTTAGTTGAATACTTGAAAAATACAATTGTGAAAAAGTTGGCAGACTCTGAATTAGCAGAGCATGACCACCTAGTGCATTCTTTACAACTTTGGTTATGCTTTAAATATTACGATCGTTTAGAGTGGGCTTCTAATAACAGTCGAATTTTGTTTTTACAAAATTCCTTGAAGCTGGCAAGTTTTCAACTAGAGTTAAGAGAACGGACATCTAATCCAAGAACTACTGTCAATAACAAAGGTAAGATTTTGTCTGAACCAGTTCCAGTGGAAGGGTTCCTATCTAGATTAAACGATGCGTTTGGAGATGATAGTAATCTTTTGAAAACTTATCATAAGGTGCTGTATTTCTATAGTTGTGATAACATCCTTTTCTACTCTAGATTCTTCAGAGGGACCCCACCAAGTCCTAAAAATCAATTGATGCGCTGTCGTGCAAATGAAGCGTATGATATTGCACGTCAATTACCACCCATCTATGAACAATCACCTTATCCAATAGATGAAAATGAGCATATAGAATGGCTCAATGAAGAAAATTTTCAAGAGATGGATCTGTTTGCACTTTCAGAATTAGAAAGAAGAATATACCAAGTAGTGAAAGCAGGAGGCTTAGTTGATTTATGTCTTGTAAAGGACATAAGGAAAATAGAATACCTGAAAATGTCTTTAATCCATAAGCGGTTACAATGTTTGGTTTGGTATTCTAATCCAGTCATTATAGAAGAAGATAGCATTTTGGATGCTGGGTTTGAAATTGAACTAATTCTGGGATGTGTCCTAAAATTACAGGCATCTTCACGAGCAATGAGAGACGAGTGGATTTCACGACTAATTGAATTAAAAGATTACTGGATCAGCAGAAAGCAAGATGATCTAAATACAATGTTCAGAGCCAGAGATATCAATAAGAACAAGTTATGTATTGATGACTATATTGATTCTAACATATCTCAAGAAGTAGGAGCAGTTGAATTGAAGCATTCATATGCTGATCCTAAAATATATACTTTGGATTGTTTAGCAATGACCAAATGTGTCCTTATCTCAGGTTATTTGTTTCTGAAACCGAAAAAGCATGCTAATTTCACCCAATATTTTGTGGTATTATGTCCAGGGTTCATCTTGTTATTTCGTACAACTAGAAGATCTAAACTAACCGGAGTTTTTAAACCTACATCGTACTATGAGCATTTTTTAACCATCCCAATTAACGAATGTTACATATATTCAGGTGAAACAACTGCCATAGATTTATTGGCTAGACAGAAAGAATTCAATTTACAAAATCCAGGAAGTCATTCCTTACCAAGAATTTACATCGATGGTTGGAGATCAATTGAAGAAGAACCTTTGAGATGTTTTTCGTTGTGGCTCGGTAAAAAACGGACCTTGAAAGGTCATAAAAATTCAGCACTGGCTAACATAGTTGCCAATGAATCTAATTATAAAGGTTCTGAACGTATCTTGCCGAAGAATCCAGGATATTTAAAGTTGATCAAAAATCTTGGATTCACTGGGAAAAACCTCATATTCTTAGCAAGATCAAGACAAGAAAGAGAGTTGTGGGTGACAAGGATCCAAACTGAAATAGATAGATTTGCAGGTCCAGATTCATAGAGATGTTTGTATAGCATCCTTAATTATTATTAATTTATTTATTTATTTATTTATTTATTTATTTATTTATTTATTCATTCATTCGCTCATTCACCTATTCATTTCCCCATTCTAATTTAATGTCTCTTTCAAATTTCTATGTATGTTTGTGTGATTGCTCTGTCAACATGTAACATTAAATCGTTCCAATTCTTTTTATTATCGTCAGTGTATTTGCTTATCTCTTCTTTATCTGAATCGGAATCGGACTCAGAACTATGTTCTGGTTCAGAACTCAGCTGCGGATTCTCTCCAGGGCCGCTACGCAAACTAGAAGTTGAACTTTGCAGGTAATTTTTTGAAATATTCAAAGGATACTCTAGATCTCTCTCTTCTAGTCTTTCATCAATCCTGCCAAATTTTGTGTCCAGTAAAGCATTGCTTCTTCTTGGAAAGTTAAATGAAATGGGCGATAGCAAATCTTTCACGTTTGTTTCTTTGTCTGGGATCGATATCGTCGATGTTAGTAAGTCTGATGGGAAAGAAAATTTCCTATCTGATAAAGCAATTGCCCATTTTTCAAGAATTGATGGGTAGTCAGATGTTAACCAAAGCTCATGAGTATCTGAATGTGGATTTAATGATTCCAATTTAAGAATAGAGAGTTGCAGTATTGAAAACGTGAAATTTGAAAGCAGGAATAGAATTGGAGTCACTTCACCTATGTTCCATAGAATAAGCAAATGATCGAAAAGATAACAAATCTTTACGTCACCCTCTTGTTCACTGGATGTAGATGCTATTAGAATATCAACTAGTCGCAATTTTCCGCATTGTAGTAAAGAATTCAATGAGAACTGTTTATTGTTATCTATCAAATACTTGATGAATCGATGAGTTAACTTTTCTAGTGGTATATCTTTGTTACTACTAACTCTCATAGAAGTAGTATTTTGAGATGAAACAGTCGGGTTTGGGGATGCACATCTTGAAATTGTAGATGATCTGGTGGATTCACCAACTAGTTTATTGTAATTCAAAGAGCTACTAATGGCATTTTCACCACCAACCTTATCATTAAAAGGGTCAGTAGTGAATTTTGTCAGTCGTTTCGGAAAAGACAGTTGTATACCTGGCCCCCTTATTGCAAAACCATCAAAAGAACGGTGCTTCTTTTGAGATAATAGGACCTGGGTTAATGCGCTATCAGCCAATACTTCATCAAATGGAACAGTATACAGATCAGAGTTATATTTTTGACATATAGGACCCTCACATTTGGGTAAATGATTATCAGAAGTGCAATCCAGATGATAACTTATAAGTATTTGAAAACATTCACCGTGTAACCAGTCTCCACATTTTAAGAAAACTGGTTTCTCGTTCTGGAGAGTAAATGTTTGAGGTTCGTTACAAACGAAGCATAGATTGTCATTTTCAAAAATGTGTCGGTTTTGTTTGATTTGAGACAGAATTTTAGACTTGGGTTGTGTTTGAGAGAATATGAAAGGTTTGACTTTAGGTCCTGGCAGAAAGTCATTATCTAAAACAGATTGTAATACTTGAGAACTGGATGGGATTCCAGGAGAAGAAATACTGGAATTCTTTGAATGCAAACTTCTATCGGAAGAACTACATTCTTGGGAGTTCTTAGTAAATATACTGAAGGGGCTTGAGTTTGATTTGGGTGGTTTAGTTGGGGTTGAATGAGGGCTAGAATCTTCTTGTACAATCTTGGGAGAACGGCTAAGCCACTTTTTCATCGGGTTGGGAAACGGAACTTCAATTAAATGGCATATAACAAAGACGACTCACGACAAGTTATTGGTCTTGGAGTCAAAATAACAACAGTATACAGAATGTAAAGGGGAAACAGCAACAAGAATCAAAGTCACATTGACTAAAGACTTATATGGATCTACATTTGAATCCAATTCTATGAACCGAAATCCATTTAAGTATAGATTGAAAGTCTGAAACTCACACATTTAAGTGTGTGAAAAATTATACCACTTATGGTATCAGAACAATATTTTCTACCAAAAATAAGAGATAGCACAATATCTCAAGTTGTTGTATGTCGCAGATTTGAGCAGGTGCGACAAAGAAAATAAATTTACAGATAAGATATCAGACGTGGGTGCAAGCGGAGATGGGGGCAGAGATGGGGGCAGGCAGAATGGTTGAATCTACAGACTTGACCCGTTGGATGTTGTCATGTGTGTTATATTAGTCGTTTGTATTAATTAAATCAAGTATTTCGTAAATATGATGCCCATCGTATGGCTAAACCTTCATGGTTCATTAGATATTCATATCATTGATATACAATTTGGTCAGTAATTCTCACAAACTGACTGGGAAACCTGTACGAATCTAAATCTTCGAAAATTATATTGATTGGTCTCAGTATGCAGCTGAAGGATAATGCTTAACTTCAGAGTACTCACCACTTACAAAATTGAAATCAGAGTTGAAAGTATCCATACAATAAGGCTAAAAGAAGCAAAGATAACTACAGAGCTATTGAAATATACAGTGTGGCTCTCCACTCAACTCACTTAGTGGATGGTTGATGTCTTAGTTTCCCGTTCCATGTTCTCAGAGCCAGTCCTCGCGCAATCGATTCTGACCACCAATTCTCACTACCAATTCTCAATTCCAGTTCTCACTTCCAGTTCTCAATTCCAGTTCTCAATTCCAGTTCTCACATCCAGTTCTCAACGCTGGTCCTCAGGACTCGTCAGGTCTCCTTCTCTGAGCCAGCCCAAATACTTTCGCAACCTCACCTTCAACTCCGAACATGTTACACAAAACATCGGTTATCTACGGTCCGGAAGTATACACCCGCCAGATTTACAATCCACACGACCCGGGTTTCTGCTTCCCGTTATTGTACAATTCAATTACAAGATCTGAATATCAATCCATTGGAACTAAGTTCTTCTTTTTTTACCATTGTGAAGATAGTGTGCAAGAAAAGGATAAGAACATCACTCGAGTCATATTTGTTTTCTTTGTTGGTCTCTTTAGTCAATCTCAATTGATTCTTATAATTCATTGACCTGCTACTAGTGGTATTACTTCCTTCTCTTACCCCCCCCTTGTCCTTTTACAACACATGGCCATGCTTCGTTCTAGTGTAAACAATTCCTTTAGGGGAATCTCTAGATCCTTGATGGCTTCTAGAAGATCATTAGCTTCCACTGCTTCAGATCTTGTCACTATTGAATTACCTGCTTCATCTTATGAAGCTTATAACCTTGATGTTCCTGAACTCACCTTTGAAGCAGAAAAGGCAGATTTACTTCAAATGTATAAAGATATGATCGTTGTAAGAAGAATGGAAATGGCAGCTGATGCTTTATATAAAGCAAAAAAAATTAGAGGTTTCTGTCATTTATCAGTTGGTCAAGAAGCTATTTCTGTCGGAATTGAACATGCTATCACCAAGAAGGATACCGTAATCACATCTTATCGTTGTCATGGATTTGCTTATATGAGAGGTGCTACAGTCAAGGAAGTTCTTGGAGAATTGATGGGTAGACGTGGAGGTGTTTCGTATGGTAAAGGTGGTTCTATGCATATGTTTGCTCCAGGATTTTATGGTGGTAATGGAATTGTTGGAGCTCAAGTTCCTCTTGGTACTGGATTATCATTTGCTCATAAATATAGAGGTGATAAAAATGCTACTTTCACCCTTTATGGTGATGGTGCATCAAATCAAGGTCAAGTATTTGAGTCTTATAATATGGCAAAGTTATGGGACTTACCTTGTATTTTCATTTGTGAAAATAATAAATATGGTATGGGTACCTCAGCATCTCGTTCATCAGCAATTACCGAATATTATAAACGTGGACAATATATTCCTGGTTTAAAAGTCAATGGTATGGATATTCTTGCTTGTTACCAAGCTTCTAAGTTTGCCAAGGATTGGACTGCTAGTGGTAAAGGTCCTCTTGTTATTGAATTTGAAACCTATAGATATGGTGGACATTCTATGTCTGATCCAGGTACTACTTACAGAACTAGAGAAGAAGTTCAACATATGCGTTCAAGAAATGATCCAATCGCTGGTTTAAAGGCTTATTTATTAGATTTAGGTATTGCAACTGAAGATGAAATTAAAACTTACGATAAAGAAGCAAGAAAATATGTTGATGAACAAGTTGCTGCTGCTGAACAAGACCCACCTCCAGAAGCTAAAATGAGTATCTTATTTGAAGATGTATATGTTCCAGGTTCTGAAATTAAGGAATTAAGAGGTAGAATTTCTGATGATACTTGGAATTTTGAAAAGGGTACATTTTCAAACAAAGTTTACTAGAGGAGATAGAAACATGTAGAGGTAACTTTTTCAATATGGCTTGAATAAGCATGCTATAGTCTGTAAAGTAAATAGATAAAAGTTATTTTTTTAATCAACACAATCATGAATCTACCTAGACTGTACAATATTTATTAGGTTATTCTGAAATTAGGGTTAAATCAAACGCATATTGAATTCTTCTTCTTCTTCTTCTTCTTCTTCCCTTCCTCTGTCTTCCAACTCTTTATCAGTGCGAAATTTCACATTATCAAAATGATCATCGCGACCTCACTCTCGAACTTTCAACCTCAAACGGTTTTCACAACTTAATCACTTCCTTCAACCATTAGCCTTTAAAATTGGATTACTCTT
Source organism: Chernovozyma sophiae-reginae (assembly GCA_030564725.1). Classification (NCBI taxonomy): domain Eukaryota; kingdom Fungi; phylum Ascomycota; class Pichiomycetes; order Serinales; family Debaryomycetaceae; genus Chernovozyma; species Chernovozyma sophiae-reginae. The sequence goes on from JAKTYG010000019.1 coordinate 77,463, forward strand.
GTGTAGACCATCATGTCGTCGAGCAATTCTGGTCTCAATAAGGAGTATAAATACGATGAGATGTCCAATAAAGTCATCCGAGGAGGGCATCGGAGACAAAATGATGATGGTGTAAACTCCAACCCAACTTCATTAGCAGGTCAAATATCAACAAAAGACATGGGTTCAGCAATCAAGAACACAGTTTCTACACGATCTGTTACTGGAGATGAGAAGCCAACTCACAGAACAGTGGTACCAGCTTTCAATCTGGTACACCAAAGCTCTTATCAGAGTTCTACTGAAAGTATTTCGTATAATCCAACAACAACAGAATCTGCTCACATATTTGATTTAATCATGACCTGGGTTCATAAATACTTAACGGATTCATCGCATGACATTATACTATCGGCATCGGATACGATATTAGAAATTCTTAAGAACGAGGACCCAATTTCTCTTGCTGATAAGAAGCAGGAGATATCAGCCCTTCTTGCTGTTGACATTGACGACGTTGAATTCAACGAGTTGGTAAATCTTGGTAAAAGGATCTCTGATTACAGCGGAGCTTCAGCTAATCCGTCTGAAGATTTGGATGATGAAAATACGATAGCGGTGGAGTTTGAAGAAGAAGACGAAGAGGAAGAGGAAGAGGACGATGACGCTGCCGATGTAGAAGAAGCAGAAGCAGACAACGAAGACACTGGACGAGAATACGGCGATGATGTTACCACCGTCCATTCAAGAAACGATACTGATAACGAAGCAGTAATAAAGTCGGGCAAAGAAAATACAAAAATTTCGCCTTACATTCCTTTACGTGACATTGATGAGTTCTATTTACAAAGGAAGGTAGCTTCAATTCTCCAAAGTGATCCTGAGACTGTCAAAAAAGTTACAGACTCTATACTTTCACTTTTGAGTGATTTAGAGCTCACAGTGAGAGAGTTAGAAAATCAGCTAATGGAACTTTTGGATTACGATCATTTTGAATTCATCAAGAGTTGTATCGAGAATCGATGGCGAATCGTATTCGGGCTCCAATTACTCTCGTCTACCACTGTAGACTCCAGACTACTTATACTAGAGCGAATGAAAGAATTGAATTTACAGGATTTAATATCCGAGTTTCAAATGCAAGGAGAAGCAAATCAGAACCAAAGCAAGAGGAAAAGATCAGATTCGACGATAAGCAAGGATGATGGAGAGGATAAAGGTAATAACATGCCGTTTGGGCAAGACACAGAAGAAGGTAGATTGACTAAAAAATTACAAATTAGCAAGCGAGAACCTAAAATTGTGGATCTTGATGCCTTAAGTTTTGATCAAGGTTCCCATTTAATGACTAATGCTAGAGTGAGACTTCCAGCGGGATCGTTTCAACAAAAGAAAAAGAATTATGATATTATTAGCATCCCTCCTCCAACGAAGCCTCCAAGTTTAGAGGAAAGTAACGAATCGCTAGTGAAAATTACCGATCTCCCAGAATGGTGTCAATGTGTATTCCCCAGTTCTGAGACCACTTCCTTGAATCGAATCCAATCAAAAGTCTTTCCCCTGGCATTTGGTAATACTGAGAACTTGCTATTATGTGCTCCAACTGGTGCTGGTAAAACAAATGTTGCAATGCTCTCCATTTTAAGAACCATAGAGGATTACCGGGACCCCGATACTGGGAGAATATCGTTGGATAAATTCAAGATTGTATATGTTGCACCACTTAAAGCATTAGTTCAGGAGCAAATGAGAGAATTTCAAAGAAGGTTGACCCCTAATTTTGGAATCATCGTCAATGAATTAACTGGTGACTCAAATTTGACAAAGCAACAAATATCAGAAACACAAGTGTTAGTTACCACTCCAGAAAAATGGGATGTTATCACCAGAAAGACATCTGACTCTTCATATACGAACTTAACCAGATTGATTATTATCGATGAAATTCATTTATTGCACGATGAAAGAGGTCCTGTACTAGAAAGTATCATCAGTAGAAGCTTAAGATATACTGATTCTACTGGAGAACAGGTTAGACTTATTGGATTATCAGCAACTTTACCAAATTATGATGATGTTGCTAAATTTTTAAGAGTTGATGTGAAGAAAAACCTATTTTACTTTGACTCTTCATACAGACCTTGTCCCTTAGAGCAACAATTCATTGGTATTAAAGAGAAGAAAGCCATTAAGAAAATCAATGCTATGAATGAAGCATGTTATGATAAAGTTGTAGAATGTGCAAAGAACAATCATCAACTTATTATCTTTGTTCATTCAAGGAAGGATACTTTTCGTACTGCAAAATGGATAAGAGATCAACTTGTTGAAAATGGCCAAACTGATTTGATTTTGAAAGCTGATGCTGGATCTCTTGAAATTCTAAAACAAGAAGCAGCATTGATGAAGAATCAGAATTTGCAAGAAGTTATTCCTGGAGGATTTGGTATTCATCACGCTGGTTTAGATAAATCTGAAAGAAGTACAGTGGAAGATTTATTTGCTCAAGGTCATATCCAAGTGTTAGTCTCGACTGCAACCTTAGCTTGGGGTGTCAATTTACCTGCCCATACCGTAGTCATTAAAGGAACTGAAACATATTCTCCTGAGAAGGGTTCATGGGTCCAATTGTCCCCTCAAGATATTCTCCAAATGCTTGGTAGAGCTGGTAGACCCAGATATGATAAAAGTGGAGAAGGTGTTATAATAACTTCCCAAAGTGAAATCCAATATTATCTTGCGATTCTAAATCAACAATTGCCAATAGAATCTCAACTTATGTCCAAACTAGCAGACAATTTGAATGCAGAAATTGTTTTGGGAAGTATCCAATCTAGAGAAGATGCGGTCAAATGGTTAGGATACACATACCTTTACATTCGTATGCTAAAATCACCTTCAGTGTATCATGTTGGTGCCGAATATGGTGACGACAATGTTTTATATTGGAAAAGAGTAGACTTATGTCACTCTGCACTAACCATATTGCATCAAAATAAATTGGTAACATATGAACCAGAATCAGGAGAGGTCAAGTCCACTGAAATTGGAAAAATAGCCTCCCATTTCTACATCAATTATACCACAATCAATATGTATAACAAGCAATTGAAGTCTTGGTTTTCTGAAATTGAAGTTTTGAAAGTATTTGCAAATTCAGGAGAATTCAAGTACATACCAATTAGACAAGAAGAAAGAATGGAAGTTATTAAATTGATGGAAAGATGTCCTATTCCAATTAAGGAAACTCCCAATGATCCAGTGGCAAAGGTGAATGTTTTATTGCAAAGTTATATATCCAGACTATCTTTGGAAGGATTTGCCTTGATGGCTGACATGATTTATATAACCCAGTCAGCAGGTAGATTACTTAGAGCAATTCATGAGATTTGCTTGAAGAAAGGATGGTCTTCTTTGACCAAGATTACACTTAATTTGTGCAAAATGGTTGAAAAAAGAATGTGGTTAAGTAGTTCTCCATTTAGACAATTTGGAAATCAAGTTCCTAGAGAAATTATAAGAGCCACTGAAAATTCACATTTGCCATGGATGTCTTACTTCACGTTATCACCAGCTGAATTGGCAGAGGCAGTGAACTTGAAAGGTAACAGTCAGCGAGCCTATGACTTATTGCAACAATTTCCGAAATTATCATTTAATTACACTGCTTTGCCAATCACTTCTACTTTAATTCGAATCAATTTAGAGATACTATCTGAATGGGTATGGAATCCTGCCCTTCACGGTAATTATGAACCGTTTCTACTTCTTGTGGAAGATTGCGATGGTGAACAAATATTACACTCTGATAAGTTTTCAGTATACCGTGATTACGTCAATGAGATTCATTTTGTGGAATTCACAGTACCAGTATCGGAGCCAATTCAACCTGTTTATTTTGTGACTCTCATAAGTGAGAGATGGCTTCACTCTGAATGGAAGTTACCTCTAGTTATAGAAAACTTGAAACTTCCCAAGAAATTTCCTGCCTTCACCGCACTAATTGATCTCCAAACTGTTCCAACATCAGCATTAGGTATTACGGCACTCACAGATACTTTTGATTTCACTTATTTCAACAAGTTTCAATCTCAAGTATTCCAGATCTTATTCCATTCTAACAAGAATGTCTTCATTGGTGCCCCTAAAGGTAGTGGTAAGACTGCTTGTGCTCAGTTGGCAATATTAAATCATTGGAAGCAGAATAAAGGTCGCGTGGTTTACTTAAACCCCAACCAAGACAACTTGAACAAAATATACAGACAATGGAAAGACAACCTTGCGTTGATTAATGATTGCAAAAGAGAAATCAATAAATTAACAGGAGAATTGACCAAAGATATCACAATATTGAACAAGAGTCACTTAATTTTGGCCACACCAGAGCAATTTGATTTGGTTTCCAGAAGATGGAGACAAAGGAAAGCGATTCAATTAATAGAAATGTTTATCTTTGATGATGCTCATATGGTTGGAGCAGGAACAACGGGACTGATCTATGAGTCGATAGTATCAAGAATGCGGTTCGTTGAGACTCAATTAGAAACAGAGATAAGAATGATTGGATTGTCTATACCGCTTGCCAATGGAGTAGATTTTGGAGAATGGTTTGGATGCAATAAAGCCAATATTTTCAATTTTGATCCAGCAAATGGATTCAATAACATCAATGAGATCCGATTACAAGCCTTGAATGTCGCAAATAACGATACCATGATCTCTTCAATGATCAAGCCTGCTTACTCGTACTTGAAGAAGCATTTCCAAAAAGATAGAAAGTCGACAATATTTGTCTCTACCAGAAAGCAATGCATAGATGTTGGACTCCAGATATCAGAGCTTGCCACTTCTGATAGATGGGATTTAATTCCTGTTGATCAAGAAAAGTTGCAGAGTCGTTATTTAAACAAAATTACTGACAATACGTTGAAAGAAGCTTTAAGAATCGGGATCGGTTACTACTACGTGGGAATGAATTCTGTCGACAGATCCATCGTAGAAGATCTTTTTGACGCCAACCTTATATCCATCGTCATTGCAACCAAGGATACTGCTGCGTATACTCCATCATCAAGTAATATTGTTGTACTTGGTACTAGACAATTCGAAGGAAAGGAACATAGATACGTTGATTATTCTATTGCTGAGCTACTAGAAATTGTTGGCAACTGCAATGATATACAACAGCAGGGGAGTGTACTAATTTTAACCAGCGCTACGATGTTAACTTATTACCAAAAGTTCTTGAATGAAGGGTTACCAATTGAAAGCTTTATGGACACTCATATACACGATTCTTTCACAACAGAAGTTAGTACTAATACTTTTAAAAGAAAGCAAGATTGCATAGATTGGTTGACCTTCACCTATTTTTATCGTAGATTGCAGAAAAACCCAAGCTTCTACGGTATTAAGGATACTTCACATCTCGGAATGTCGGAATATTTATCAGATCTCGTTGAAAGTACTTTGAATGATTTACAAGAAGCTCAAATCATTGAACTTAACGACGAAGAGGAAGAAGAAGATGAAGAAGAAGATAAGATTGAGATAGAACCAATGGATGGAGCTATGATTGCAGGTTACTACAATGTTTCTTACCTCAGCATGAAAGAGTTTAACAAGTTATCCAATCGGTCTAAAATGAAGGAGATCTTGGAAAGTCTTACAAATGCTCACGAGTTTGAAACTTTACCTATACGTATAAATGAAGCAAGTATGTTACGAAAATTATACGGTCGAGTTCAGGTTAAGGCTAGCACTACCAATTTTGAATCTCCTCATTTTAAAGCATTTATATTACTTCAAGCTCATTTCTCGAGGATATCTCTCCCCATTGATTTGGCATTTGACCAAAAATGTGTCATAGAAAAGATTCTCAGGATCCTCTACGCGTGTATTGATACGTTGTCCAGTAATGGTTATTTGAATGCAGTGCACGCCATGGACTTATCTCAAATGATAGTGCAAGCTGTCTGGGATAGGGATAGTCCTTTGAAACAAATTCCGAATTTTGATAATGCAATATTGGGAAGATGTAAGACATCTAAAGTTGATACTGTATATGACATAATGACATTAGAAGATGACGAGAGAGATTCGCTATTGCAATTATCGGGAGCTAAATTAGATCAAGTTGCTGAGTTTGTTAATCAATACCCTAACGTTGATATCAGCTTTGAATTAGATTTGACTAAACCGATTGTTCATGATGAACCAAGTCAAATTAAAGTCATTCTTGAAAGAGACGAGGAGATGGAGGATTTAACAGTAGTAGCACCGTTTTTTCCGTTTGAAAAAAGTGAAAGTTGGTGGATTGTTGTTGGTGATAAGCAATCAAAACAATTATATGCTATTAAAAAGACTACTATTGCCAAAGAATTACAAACAGTCAACCTTGAATTTACCATACCAAACTCTGGTCACCATAACTTGAGTATTTGGTGTATGTGTGACTCGTATTTGGATGCCGATAAAGAGGTCAGTTTTGAAGTTGATGTTGTATAAGAAGATCCACGGGTAAATCAACTACGGTAGTGATCACAAAAAATACACATTAAATGCTAGAATATCCGTAGAAAGACGTACCCTTTATAACTCTCTCAGAAATCGTCTTGAGTGGAGTATCGCAACCCCAGGACCACCAGCAAGCGAATTACACCAAGACAAAAAAAGTTTGTGGTGCAAAATGCGCGCCCAACTAGAAGTGAATGTTCGATTCAAAACTCAAGTGAGTCACTTATGATATCCTACCATTCATTTATCAAGAACGTAAGATTGGTATAGAGTTGTGCTGGTTTAGTGTAGAGTTGATCATAATTGAAATCAAAGAAAGAAAAAAAAGAAAAATGAGCTCCAATATTCTTACTCCTTATATAAAGTCATTAATACTTGACCCTCCAAACTTGACTCCGGCAGACCTATCTACTGTTCTCAGATTGATCTTTAAAGGAATCCCTGGAGAGATTCAGATATCTTCGTTTCTTACTGCTTTAAGAATAAGAGGATTGGATCATCAACCTGAATATATTGCTGCTGCTGTAAGCACAATTTTGGAATTCTCAAGTTTAATTGATCCAAATCTGGTAGCTCCTGAAGGATACGTTGACATTGTAGGAACTGGTGGAGATGGACAAAACACCTTTAATGTGTCGACATCATCAGCAATCGTTGCAGCAGGAGCAGGACTTAAAGTTTGCAAACATGGTGGAAAAGCTGCGACTTCGTCTTCAGGTTCTGGTGATCTCTTAACATGTTTGGGAGTAGATTTGATGCATGTTACTTCAACAACGGTACCTAAAATAGTTTCAAATTCAAATTTTTGCTTTCTTTTTGCACCAGCATTTCATCCAGGAATGAAAAAAGTTGCTGAAATCAGATCTCAATTGGGGATACCAACCATATTCAATATCATGGGTCCATTGATTAATCCAATCCCATTGAGAGCCAAGGTTTTAGGAGTATATAGTGAGGCCTTAGGGGAAGCATATGCCCAAGCTACTGCTAGATTGGAACTGCAAAGTAAAATTCATCAAAAGACTTTAGTTGTTTTTGGAGAAATTGGACTTGATGAGGTTTCTCCTATTGGTAGTTCTAAGATTTGGGTAATAGATGAAGAAGGTAAAATCACCAGAGAAAGATTAAGTGCAAAGGACTTTAAATTACCTGAACATGAGTTGCAATTAGTCAAATCGGGGACTCCAACACAAAATGCCGAAATTCTCTTACATATCTTACGTCAAGATGATGAACAATACAAAGTGAAAAAAGCGAAAAATCATCCTCTTGTTGATTATATATTATTGAATACTGCTGTGTTGATATTTGCAGCAGGAAAGGTTAAAACTTGGGTTGAAGGAGTTGAGGAAGCAAAAAAGTCAATCACTTCTGGTGCAGCATTAAAGGCATTGGAAGACTTCAAAGCAGCCATCGAAGCTTCGAAGAACTGAGAGAATCAAAAAAATGAAAAATAAAAATGAAACGTCAAATCTACGCTAAAAAGATAAGTGATATATAATAGATGTCCGGAATTATTTATAGAAATATAGTACTTCCAAATATAGATTTATTTATTATAAGCCTTTAAACTACCTATGGATATCTGGCCCATATTAGATTTCTGATGCAACGGAACTTATGCAAAAGTGCGTCGTGCATATACATTAGCACTAGAGATCTGCACCACAAATCTTCGAAATCTCAAAATCAAATATCGGCCTGCATCCAGACGTGTCTGTTATTTTTGTTTTTCTCTTCATTTATGTAAACAAATAAACAACCCATACAAACAGTATTAAAGATCTTTCTTCTTTGCAAGATTGGTACTATACGTTTTGAGTAGCATTGGAAAAAGAAACATTGGTGTTGGAAGAAAAAACCATACACCGATAGCTGTATATGTTTTCCACCAAGTATTTAATTGGAACTCCGCAAAGAGTATCCGATAGTACCAACACAAACAGAATAAGCTTCACCCCAATTGGTAAATCCAAGAAGAATCAAAATGGACCCACCAGTGGTAAAACATATTCTGTTGCACAAGATTATATAAATGAATCTGAAATGAACTCTAGTTTTGACCGAACAGCCGATGGGTTTTTTTTGGATAGCACAATTACTTCACTTGATGGTAGACCATCTCGTCCAAAATCTTCATCAACGAAACCACAAACTTTATTAACTTCGAGGTATGGCTCAGAAAATTACCATAATAACAATAACATACTCAACAATGGAATGACATCCATAAAGGAGCAGCAGTCGGAAAATAATCGACTCGAAACTGAAAATTATAACCTCAAGATAAAACTTGCAACGTTAACCAAATTTTTGGATCAAACTCCCGATGAACAACGAGAACTCTTGAACCAAAATATAGATCTCAAGCAACAGTTAATGGAATCAATTTCAGAAATTCAAAGACTCCTGAACGCTATGAGAGATTTGGAGTTTCTGAACGACAAGGAAAATCCCTCCCACGAGGTGGATGCCCTTAAAGATAAATATGATCGTTTACTACAAAATGAAAGAGTGAAATACGAACAAGAAATTAATGATCTAAAGGAAGAATTGACAAACCTTAATACAAATAAAGTTGATCAAGTACATCAATTGCATGAAGAGTTGGAGCATTCCAGGGCAGACTTAAAATTCTTAAATTCGAAATGTGATGAATTGTCTCAAAGGCTTGAGGAATCGCTACTTGACTATCAAAAATTGGAGCAGCAGAATACCCTTCAGCAAGATTCTAAGTATGACTCTATGCATCGGGATTTGAAAATCTTGGACCAGGAAAATAAAACCTTGAGACACGAAAATGACACCCTCAAAGAGAAACTACAAATGGGCAACCATGAGATAAGTAATGTGAAAAATATGCTTGAAGATGAAAGGGAACGTTTACGGGTAATTTCAGGAGAATCAAAAGAGGAAATGAATAAATTAAAGGATGAAATTTCCCTCTGGAAGGCGAAATACGAGTCTACAAAGGGAGAATTATCCAAAGGGAATAGTCAGGTCTTGTCTGACTTGTCTGACTCAAGAGAAGAAATACGGCAATTAAAATCTTCTTTAAGAGATTTGGAATATGAAAACTCTTCAATTAAGAGGAGAGTTGATGAAAATAATACCAAGTTGACTCACAGTACAGAAATATCAAAAACTGAACATTCTAGACTAATGGCCAGAATTTCTCAGTTAACTCAAGAGTTAAAGGATAAGGACAAAGAAGAATTCAAACTCAGAAGTCAAATAAATGCAATGCTTAATCAAGGTACAAAGGTGGATATGTCCACAAATGAAAGCTTAAAGTATTATCAAACTCAATGTGAATCACTAAAAGTACAAGAAACTGAATTTAAAGAGGAGATCAGAAGGCTAAACGTTCAACTACATCAATTAGAAAGTGATGCAGGTAAAGGTTCTGATTATATGAGAAAGAATTCTGAAAAACTTCATAGGACCGAGAAAGAAAACCGAGAAGTTAATGATAAGCTAGACTACTACGAACAAGAATATAACACTCTTGAGAAGGCTTTCAAAAATGCCGATCAAGAAGCCAAATCCTTAAGGAAGGAGCAAACCTTGCGGGATCAACAAATAAATCGAATTGAACAGGAAAATCAGAGACTACTTGAGGAATTGAGAAGGAAAAGTAAAGGCATTGAGAATAGAACAGCAATGGATGAATTAGAAGATCTTAATCGTCGAAATCTTCAACGCGACAAGCAAGAATTACTTGAAGAAGTAGAAAAGCTAAAAGTGGAATTGAGCCAAGTCAAGAGAGAGCTTGAGTTCGAAAGAGTGAATAAACCTATCCCTCTTCCTACGGTAGCTCCAATGCAATCTTTTGCTCCTCCTTCCATCAGTCCCTTCATGGAATCTAGCATTGGTAAATATCAGTATGCCTCGTTAATTGAGGAGAAGGACATTAGGATAATAGATCTTGAAAAAAAATCCAGAAGATTGGAAACTTTAATGAATGAAAAAGACGTCACCATCGATGATTTGGAATCTAAAATACGGGAAATGAGTAGAGCAAATAAGCTCAACTTTCTTGCTGAAGATGAAGAGAAAACTGATTTATTGAAGCAGAAATCAACGATTAATTCTAAGATAAAGATATTAGAACTTGAAAATCTGAATTTGCAAAAGGAATTTCAGGCAGAATTGGACTATTACAAAAATAAATTAAACATTCTCGCCGCTGAGAGAATGAAAACCCAACACGATGATCACAAGCTGCAAGAACTGGCCTCTATCACGGCACTCCTTGAGAGCCAATTGGAAAAATCACAGAAACGAAGAGATGAACTTTCAAAGAGCTTGCACGATGCCCTTCAGAAAATTACTGATAATAATTGGAGATCTGAAAAACTTGAGAAAGAAAATGAACTGCTATTAAACTTAATATCATCCTTGGAAAAAAGCGAATCCATGTCTAAGACTGAGAATACTCATTTGGAGATAGAATCGCAAAAATTAAACCTGGAGTTGCGTAAAGTCAATACGGACTGCTCAAGCTTAGCAG
>JAKTYG010000020.1:0-83609 GCA_030564725.1 Chernovozyma sophiae-reginae
AGGGGGGGGGGGACTTACTGAGTTCGCGCACCAGCACAGCAGAGTTCTTGGTTTCGAGTTAATCAAGCTACTGTCTTCAGCAGTTGGGGTTCTATTCCAATGAATTTGAACCGAAATTTAACTTAAATTTAACATCAAAAAATATCAATAGTGTTCATTGTAGTCATTTTGAAATGATTTTTGGTTTAATTTCCCTTTTGAACAGCTTTTTTACCTGATCTTGTAATAGCTCTGAACAGCAGATTTAAATGATCTTCAGACACCCATTTGAAAAGTTAGCGTGTCCTTCCTACAATTTTTAGCGAGAATTCAGGAAGTGACGCGAAACATTTTGGCTGCTTTGACCGGGATACCATTCCTGAGAATTAGGGTTCCACGATTATGCCAAACTTCCTGGAACCAACCTTATTCTCTTCGATGGTCCCCCAAAATCCGATCAAATTACAAAGCATTCTACGGTTCATGCCTACAAATTTGATGTACAATCCATACAGAATTACCCCCTACAAGACAGCTTTACTGTTCGTTGTTTTTAACTAATGCAGTATTTATTATATGAAGTGTTAACTACAACTAAGCACAATACTTAAAGTAACTAAAATCTTCAATTTTTTATAGAATTTACAGAATTAAGTTAATTTATTGTTGGGAAAAATGTTCTAATAAGATGTTTCTTTCTTCAGAATCAGCACCCCAGTTCTTGACAACAACACAAGAAGCACCAACAACCTTTCTGGCGTTACCTTCTCTGTCTAATTGACAAAGACCAGCCCATTCACCTAAAGCCTTGGCATCAGATACTTTAATTAATGGGATTGGTTCTTCTGGTTCATTACATAAAGCTTCAACTAACTTAATGATTGATTCTTCAGTAACAGATTCACAAAGGACACAAAGTTGTGCTTCACCTCTTGATAAAGCTTTAGAAGCTTCTCTTAAACCTCTAGCTAAACCATCATGAACTAAAGAAGTTCTTAAGACAACCTTAAGAGCATCTTCAATAGAGATGGATCCGGTTTCGACTTGTTCAACGACAACTTCTTCAACGATTTGTTCTTCTACGTCAGACATTTTTAATTCTTAGACTTCTTCGACAGGAAAAAAATTTACTGCTCAGTGCTTTAAAAAGAAGTTAAAATAAAAAATCTTGAATACTCTGCGTCGATTTTTCACCTTGATACGGTTCAGCGAAGTGGGGGGCCGGAGGGAAAAAAAATTATTTGGTGGTGAATATCTAGGTCTAGAGCCCTACTCTGTCACGTGCCTAATTGCTTTGGATAAGCGTGCTTGGTTGTATGCAGGTTGGTTGCATTTTGGGTTCTATCTTGGCTGCAATTATAGGAGATACAAAGTAATTGAGTCTTTAGTCTACTTCTTCTTAAGAAAGTATTCAGAAATAGTTTGAACAGAAATAGTTTGAATAAGTTTTTGTTTGAATTCAATCATGAGATAAGCTCCGTTTTGAATCTTTTTGTTTTGGTTTGTGAAGGATTTGTTAAAGATGATCTGTTTGGGGTGATCTAGTTTATCTGCAATCAACGTCAGTCTACGAAGTATTGATAATGAGTTGGTTAGCTGTGGTATTCAAATCTTAAACAACACCGTACGCAAATACAGCTTCAAACGAGTCTTTCACTTAGCGCAGTAGTATAAAGTTCTACTTTATTGTTGTATTTGGTTTCATCTTTTGTTCTATAATTGAAAGCTACGCAACCTCTAGGCAAATAAAAATGAAAAATATTTCCTTCTAGTTCTCCTATTGCTCACCAAACAAAGTTTTGAATGGAAATCAATCCGTCGCATGAAGACCTTAAGCTTCATTTTCGTCCCAAAGTAAATGAATGCATATATGAGTATATAAATATTATGAACAAACCAGTAATTATACAAAATAACTTAACATATATATATATATATGGATAGTTACATTACGTTATTCAAATCACTTCAACGTCTCACAATTCCATCTCATCAGCTCCAAAAGGTTCATGATGTAAATCATCATCACTATCAGCGATAGCATTTTCGTTGTCATCGTCATCATCCTGGTCATGTTCACCGTCTCCCTTTGCCCCAGTAATAACAGATGGACCATTATTGATTTGGGAATTATATTCATCATCATCATCTTCAAAATCAACATCAAAGAAATCTTCATCACTTCCAGTTATTCTAGAATATAACAACTTCACATCACTAACAATACCATCGTAACTAATTTCTGACGATGGCATGTTCGAAAATATAATGATGTCACTATCATCATCAGCAACTTTCCCTTCCTTTTCATCTTGTTCCTCTACCTTTTTGCCCAGTCGACTACTTGAACTAGCAAGTGATACATTATTTAAAGGAGTAGGATTCAATATGTTCGACAAATTGGAATTTATATAAGATTCTTGAATATATCCAATTTTACAGACAATCTCCAATTTTTCCTTTGGAACAAAACTTTGTAAAGATTTACCCAATTTGAATGAATTCACCAACACAGGTGTTCCATGGGCACTTAAAATAAAATCTTTATCTTCTAAAACATCTTCTAAGTTTGAAGAAGATTCTCTTAATAAGGAAGACTCCATTTTTTCAAAAGCTGCTTGTAAATCATCTTTTGCTTTAGATATATTTTGTTCAACAGTATGAGAATACCAAATGGATTGGCCAATAGGACAAACTCCTGATCTACCATTTTGAATTATAACTTGAACAGATTCATTATTCTCTGTGGGTAAAGACATTGGAGGGAATACAACAATTGCTGAAGATTCATTTTCTGACATCCATTGATTACAATCTTTTTTAACAATTGATATTAATCTTGTGATGGTTGAAACATTTAAATTATCAGTTATTTGAGTATAATTTGATTGCAAGAATTTTGGAATTTGAGTTGGAGATAAGATAATTTTTTCATTTATTCTAACCTTACTTCCATCATTGAATTTAGCAACTTTCAGTTTGGGGTCGAAATCAATTAATGAAGTATTTAACTTATAAGTTGTGCCAGCAACTGCAGCACTACGACAAAATCCTTGACTAATTTCACCTGGTCCACCATATTTTGAAACCATTACTGGGAAATTACCATAAACATCAAATGAAACTAAAAATCTTTTGATTCTTAATAAAGCTTCTGGAGTATTGATATTGGTCAGATTGCACAAACCAATTGAATAAATTAACTCATTAATTTGAGGAGTCTCTAATTTAAATTGTTTTGTTAAAAATTCTTGAATTGGAATTGAATGATTTTCTTTTAAAATTCTTTTCTTGGTTTCGTCATTATTATCTTGTAACACAAACTTTAAAAACTTCATAAGGTATCTTTTTGTAATTAAAGATAAAGATTGATCGGTAAATATGTCACCTTTTGTTGTATTTGATATATTCTTATTGAAGTTATCATTTTCAAATATATGAAAATTACTTAAACTTTGAAATTCCAAATATTTATAAACTCTTGATTTCACTAACAAACTTAATAAGTCGGATTTGGCAAACATAATCTTTGGACATATATCAATACCATAATCTTTACTTTTAAATTTATTTGAATTTTTACCTCCAGGAATATAAATTTGAGCATCTTTGAAGTGTCTTATCTTACCATGATTAACATCTGAACACCATTTTTTCATTTGATCAATGGTTAAAGTTGATGACAGATCACCATAATAATTATCGGTGTCAATATGTAAAACTTCGACACCTTGCCAGGATAAGGCAGCAGCTAATATACTTTCACTTAATCCAGTCCCCAATATTAAAACATCACATTGATCAATTTTCAAACTTTGATCTTGAGGTTTTTCTAGTCCAGCTAAATGAGGGATAATTGAAGGTGTATACGAAACACTTGGTCTCCTTTCTGCCATAGATTTGCGTCTTTCAGAGTTCTTCATTGTTTCACTTTTTGTTTTTCTCTATTTGACACTCTCTCGCTCTCTCTCTCTCTCTTTCTCTCTCTCTCTCTCTCTCTCTTTCTCTCTCACTATTCTATTTTATAATTTGCAACAATACAATCACAATTTCTATTGAACAAGATAATATAGATAGTCAATATCTAGTGATCACTGTCAATTCTAAAGAAACGAGACTTATGAATTGTGGTAAATATTCAAACTGTTTTATTTAATTTTTTTTTCTTTGTAATCGTAACCTATGTACCAACGTTGATCACAAACAAAATACAAGGTAACAACCGGTGGGAATAGTTAGATCTGATTTTAATATAGATTCTGAAGTACAACAACAGCAAAGATACAGTCTAAGGAAAGTATCTCTATTCCTTGAATCCTTCGTTTTTTACCTTTTACTATTAGATGTTGCACTTTTAGTAATCTGTTGCAGCAGGCTTGTTCTTTAAATCTGTTATTCTTATCGTTGAAAGAGTCAGATCGAAACAGTTAAAACGCACCTAAAATGGATAAGAAACAATCTTGAATTGGAACTTGAAGGGAACAAAAGACAAAAGGCTAGCTTGAAAGAATGATACAAAAGGAAAATGAATAGTTTTTTTAGGAAACAGTACTAAGAATTGTCATTCAAAGAGAGATAAAATGAAGATTTTTTCTCTTGAGATTACACTTCCATCCACACTCACTCTACCACAGTTCGCGAACAGAGAAAAAAAAAATTAAGCCCCTGTGCCAATAATGGAAAATATTTTCGCCAGAGAAATTTTTTTTTTCTCGAGAAACGTTGAATCGATTATGAGCAAATACGGCAAAGTACGAGAGCAGGGTTGTAAATTTTCGGGGATTCCAAATTTTTCCCTGTATATTGAAGTAAGTAGAGAGATGATAGAAGATAGAAAAGAGAAAATATAAGATTAGGGCAAGAAGAAGGGCTAAAGAAGGAATAAGAAAGAAGGAAGAGTCAATTATTCAAAGACAAAAGGCAAGTGAAGGGATGAAAAGATGACTGAAGAAAATATTGCCTTGTTTAAGTTGATCCCATTCCACTTAAAATTCCTATCCTAGAATGTGATTCTTGATTGCGGTATAATTAACCGGTTATCGGAAAAATTATTCCTTGTCATTGGAGAGTGAGTATGTTGGGCGGGCGACAGGGTGAGGGAGGGGGGGGGAAGATCAGGGAACCCTTCCTTTTTTTTTTCTGAGCTGCAACCGGCGGAAGCTGTTCGCAGTTCTTCAATTCTTCTTCAAGCCAGAGCCAATAGTTACCCATAATTCCTCTATATGTTTAGCGCCTATCTTGATCATAAAAAAGTCTCAAACACGATACGGGCTCAGTTTTGCATAATGTGATTGATTATGGTTCTAGTGCTGTGAGTTTGAGTGGGGAGCTTGTGCTGTGAGTTTGAGTGGGGAGCTTGTGTTGTAATGTTGTGGTTTAACAAGTTTCAAGTACTTAGTTAGCGTACTGCCAGGGAATTCTTGCTGAGGTAGAGCAATGGCGATGAGTTTTAACGTACCGTTTTGGTACATTGTGTTTAGCGTCTACATTCTCACCACCAGTTAGGTCGGGTCTGAGTACCCCACGGACCTTTCAGACCTAGAACCCCCAGCTAGCGCTCAAAATAACTGTGTCTCCACGCAAAGTGTAAGTTTATTTGAGCATAATACTCAGAAAAAAATCGAGCAAAATGTGTCAAAATGCTAAAAGCTGAGATTGAGGGTCTGGACTTTCCCACCAGTGGCCCACGATTAGTTTCAAGCTACGTTCAATTTCTCTAGTACTCTTCTTTGCAATATGCTACTTATTAAGTGATACTGAGAAGTGCCGGTAGAATTGGTAATAATTGTATTGTAATAGTTCTTGAATGGGTATATGTATTGGGACGTAGAGCAAGATTTTGCGATTTGCAATTTGCAATTTTCATTTTTGATCTTTCATTTTTCATTCTTCATCTTTCGGTTTGCTACTTGAATTTGTTCGCTTTTCATTGTTCTTTAGTTCATTTTCCTTTTTGTTATAATTATGATTCTTAATGTTTTTGTTTTTGTCCTGTCTCTCCCTGATCATAAATTCTATTCCAATTCAATACTTCGTCTCTATCTCTCTCCATCTTCCAATATTTGAATATTTCTATTGGGCAAGGCTCCAGTTGCTAGACATCTCATCCTCAAACCTCAATCGTCTCACGTGATATGGCCATAACTTCGCATCTCAACTCCCAACCCCAAGGCATATCTCTATGCAACTACCTCTATTTCTCTTACAGGTACTTGAGTTGCCAGAATTAAATTAATGACTACAACTCGTGGGTCTCTCCTTCTTGCCTGGCAAGTTAAAGATAAGCACTGTCTTGTTATTGGTGCTGGTGATGTTGCTTTAAGTAGAATACATCATTTGATTCGGGCTGGTGCAAGAATTACTGTAATCACTGGCTCTGGGAATGTACATCCAGATATAGACCAATTGAGTAATAAACATCTAATATTTAATCTCGTTAAGCGAGATTTTCAAACTGAAGATTTGTACATGTACGAGAAAGATCAAAATGGCCGAATTTTTGAAAATTCAAAAGTCCTCGATATATTATCAGTCAAACAGTTTGAGCAGATTCAAGAGGTTGTTCAAAATCAAGTCTTTGCCACTGTTTGTTGTTGTATAGACGATTATGAACTATCAACCAAGATATACTACCAGTGTAAGTTCTTGAGACTTTCAGTGAATATTGCCGATAAACCTCCTTTGTGTGACTTCTATTTTGGAAGCATGTACAATCAGGATAACTTACAGATAATGATCTCTACAAATGGGATGTCTCCAAGGCTACTGAAGCTTATCAAGGATAATATAGCTAAACAATTCGATGGGATAGATTTAAACAACGCCATAGTCAACCTTGGATTCATAAGAAGTAAGCTACGTGAATTAATTATAACTAACGACGATGTAACAAGTATTGAATTACGAATGGAGTGGATCAAGAAAGTCACCGATTTCTTAACAATACGAGAATGGAGTCTGTTAGACTTAACTGATGATAAGGCACATAAGATAATATCTCATTATCCAGATACTCCTCCGACAGATTATGAGTGGTACCTCAATTTATGAATAACTGTGGTCGGTAATGTTGATTGTTGTGATGCTCTTGTCTAGTAAAAATTAATACAAAATTTTATTTCTGATTGGACCATATGGAAATTTCACGACCTTGACTCTGGCTTTGACTCTAATGACTACTTTATTTCAATTCAAGGTGTTCTTCACTTGGATATTCCCTGTTTCTTTTGTTCACGGCAGGTAAATATATCGTTATCGTTAGACGCTTTCTCTCTCATTCTCACCATGCTCTCACTGTACAATAATATACCATACAGTACAATACTATTTCAAGCATTCAAAGTATTACCTTCTCCAAGTCCTTGTGAATGAATCCCTTATTGCCACCTCCTCCAAGATAATCCCCAACAACATGGCCATCCCCTCTTAATTGATATTGATACACCATTAATCCCTCAAGTCCCACTGGTCCTCTGGCATGTATTTTATTTGTGCTGATTCCAACTTCAGTACCAAACCCATACCTAAACCCATCAGCAAATCTGGTTGAACAATTCCAGTAAATTCCTGCAGAATCTATCCCCTTCAAGAATTTTTCTGCGGTTTCTTTATTTTCTGTAATTATTGATTCGGTATGCTTAGATGAGTGCTGGTTTATATGTTTGATTGCTTCATCTACTGAGTCAACAGATTTAACACTAATGTCTAAAGATAAATATTCCTTATCAAAGGAATCTTCTTCGGCATCTTTGATGTAATTCACAGCTAAATCTTTAGAAATTTTGTGCTTGATTTCGGGAGTAACATGAATTGTTACCTTTTCGTTAATTAAAGATCCAAGAATTTCATTTAATTTAGATTGGTCGTTGACAATTTTGGAGTTAATTAACAACTGTTCCACAGCGTTACATCCAGCAGGATAATTTGTTTTAGCATCGATAACAATCTTGCAAGCTTTTTCAATATCTGCTTCTGAATCTATGTAAATAGAGCAAATTCCATCAGCATGGCCCAATACTGGAATCTTGGTATTCTCTTTGATATTACGAACCAATTCATTTGAGCCTCTTGGAATTACCAAATCAATGTATTTATCTTGCAGTAAAAGACTGCTAACTTCCTCTCTTGATTGGATTAACTGAACTGCTAAAGATGGTACTTTAGTTGATTGTAATAATGTCTTGTTAATGATATCACTCATGATTTTGAAAGTCTCATAAGACTCTTTACCACCTTTTAAAATAGCAGAGTTCCCAGACTTTATTGCCAAAGCAGTAATATTAGCAATAACTTCTGGTCTTGATTCAAATATTATGAGTAATACTCCTATAGGAGCAGTGATTCTATATAAATTTAATCCTTCGTCAAGTTGTCTTGCAAGAGTAATATTACCAACTGGATCTGGTAGCTTAGCTACATCTAGTATACCTTCAAGCATGGCATCAAACTTTCCACCATTTGATAAATCAAGTCTTTTGATTAATGAACCAGACAAATTGGCTTTGATAGCATTTTCCATATCAATTCTATTGGCAGTAAGAATTTGTTCCTTTTCAACTTTTAAAGCATCATGAATTTTTTCAAGAGCGGATGATCTTTCGTCATTAGAAAGTGTTTTCAATAATGAAAATGCTTGAGCTGCATCCTTAGCAATTATTTCAGCCATAATATATGTAGTTTTTTCTTGTTAATATATTCAAAAAAAGTATATATATATATAAAGAAAACAACCCGTCCGTAACCTACAAACTCTTCTTTGATGACTCAGTCAAGTCGATATTTCGTAGCATTTTTGGCATTATCATTGGAAGAACCTGCACATCGTGACAAACTATTGGAAATAATTCCTCTGAGTCGCCCCCTGCACCTAAGCCTTCTACGATCGAACCGCAGTTCACAAACTTTTGGATGTAAACGATCAAACACCTGTGATCGATCTGAAGAGGTGGAATAAAATTGGCACAACTTTCTTTCATTGATATTCTATCTTTGTAGGATATTAATTATATAATAGTTAAAACAATCACCATTGCAGAAATTTGGCTCTTTTCTATTTTTTTGTTGTTGTTGCCTTGTTGAACTTTGATTACCTGACTGAGTTGTCTCTCTCTGTTAAACATTCTATATATAAACATTCCACTGGGACATTTTAAATCATGTCTTATCAATCATATAAACGAGATACAGAAGATCGATCTAATCCATTCAATGATTCTACTGGTGGAAATCAAAACCTTATTGACTTGGATGTAGATTCCCGGGAAAATCCTTATGGTATAGATAACTCGACTAACGCTGCCTATGAACCTTATACACCTCATTTACATCGGCCATTGACTGGGCCCAACCCATTCGAGGATAATTTTGCATTATCAGATGATGAATTCGATTATGAGCATGAAATGTCTCGAATTTCAGATCCAGCATCTTCATCATCTAATTACCATAGACAAGTCCCTTTATTAAGTCCTATAAATGACCCATCTAAAAAATCTAAATCAAAAGGAGGGATGTTTGGAATGTTCAATTCTTCGAAAAATAATGGTAATTCTGACTATTCAGGAATGGAGAATCCACAAGATCCTTATTTGAACAAGGTAGGTACTGAAAAATCTGATTTTGATATTAGAAACATTTTCCAGAAAATGAAAAAACCATTTGTAAGAACAAAACAATCACAAATAGAATTGGATGCCATTCTAGCTGCTAAAGGTCCGAGAGAAATTTATATTATGAATCATACATTGAATGCACCTTTTGGATATTTTGGCAATTATATCTCTACAACAAAATATAATTTTGCAACATTTATACCTAAATTCTTATTTGAACAATTTAGCAAATATGCTAACCTTTTCTTTTTATTTACTTCCATCATTCAACAAGTACCGAAAGTATCTCCTACAAATAGATATACTACAATTGGTACTTTGTCAATTGTGTTATTGGTTTCTGCAATTAAAGAAATCATGGAAGATTTGAAAAGAGCAAACGCTGACAAGGAATTAAACAACACTAAAGTGTTAGTTTTAGATCCTGCAACTGGAGTTTTTCATTTAAAGAAATGGATTAAAGTTACCGTAGGGGATGTTGTTAAAGTCAATAATGAAGAACCATTTCCTGCAGATTTATTATTACTAAGTCTGTCAGAGCCTGAAGGTTTATGTTATATTGAAACGGCAAACTTGGATGGTGAAACTAATTTGAAAATTAAACAAGCCACGCCTGAAACTGCTTATTTGGTGAACCCTAAAGATATAGTCAACGACTTGAATAAAGCTGAAATATTATCTGAACAACCAAATTCTTCATTATATACTTATGAAGGAAATTTGAAAAATTTGGGATCTGCTGGTGACATTCCTTTTAATCCTGAACAATTATTATTAAGAGGTGCAACATTAAGAAATACCCAATGGATTCATGGAGTAGTTGTATTTACTGGTCATGAAACAAAATTAATGAGAAATGCCACTGCAACTCCAATCAAGAGAACTGATGTCGAAAGAATTATAAACTTACAAATTATTGCATTATTTTCAATCTTAATAGTTTTAGCGTTAATTTCATCGATAGGTAACGTTATCAAAATTTCCGTTAACCTGAATTCTTTAGAATACCTAATGCTTGAAGGTACAAATAAAGTAACATTGTTTTTTCAGGATTTATTAACTTATTGGATCTTATTTTCAAACTTGGTTCCAATTTCATTATTTGTTACTGTGGAAATTATTAAATTTTATCAAGCATATATGATTGGTAGTGACTTAGATATGTACTATGAAGAAACTGATACCCCAACTGGGGTTAGAACTTCATCGCTAGTTGAAGAATTGGGGCAGATCGAGTACATCTTTAGTGATAAAACTGGTACTTTAACTAAGAATATTATGGAGTTTAAGAGTTGTACAATCGGTGGTAAATGTTATATTGAAGAAATTCCTGAAGATGGTCATATTCAAATGATCGATGGGATTGAAATTGGGTTTCATAATTTTGAAGACATGTTTAATCATTTAAGAGATACTTCCACCAAGCAATCATCGATTATAAATGAATTTTTTACTTTATTGAGTACCTGTCACACCGTTATACCTGAAGTTAACGACTTGGATGGTACCATAAAGTATCAGGCTGCCTCTCCTGATGAAGGTGCACTTGTTCAAGGTGCAGCTGATTTAGGTTATAAATTTATTATTCGTAGACCTAAGAGTGTCACTATTGAAAATACATTAACTGGTAATGTTAAATCTGAATATGAGTTATTAAACATTTGTGAATTTAATTCGACAAGAAAGAGAATGTCTGCGATTTTCAGATGTCCTGATGGAATCATTAGATTGTTTTGCAAAGGTGCTGACACTGTCATTTTAGAAAGATTAAATCAAAATGAAGAACAACCATTTGTTAACTCAACTTTACGTCATTTAGAGGATTTTGCTTCTGAAGGTTTAAGGACTTTATGTATAGCTTCAAAAATCATTCCGGATGAAGAATATAAGTCATGGTCAGTGAAATATTATGAAGCTTCAACTTCGTTAGACAATAGAGCAGATAAAATGGATGACATTGCAAATTTGATTGAAAGTGATTTATTTTTATTGGGTGCAACGGCAATTGAAGACAAGCTTCAAGATGGAGTACCTGAAACTATTCATACACTACAAGACGCAGGTATCAAAATATGGGTCTTGACTGGTGATAGACAAGAAACTGCTATTAACATTGGAATGTCGTGTAAGTTACTTAGCGAAGACATGAACTTGCTTATCATTAATGAGACAAATAAAAATGATACCAGATTAAATTTGGAAGAAAAATTGAATGCAATTTATGAACATCAAATTGAAGAAGGTGACCATTCACTTGATTCTTCATTGGCATTAATTATTGATGGAGTATCCTTAGCGTTTGCATTAGAAAAAGACTTAGAAGATTTGTTTATTCAATTGGGTTCAAGATGTAAAGCGGTGATTTGTTGTCGTGTTTCTCCATTACAGAAAGCTCTAGTGGTAAAAATGGTTAAAAGGAAGAAGAATAACTCTTTACTTTTAGCAATTGGAGATGGAGCAAATGATGTTTCAATGATTCAAGCAGCTCATGTTGGGGTAGGTATAAGTGGAATGGAAGGTATGCAAGCAGCTAGAAGTGCAGATGTTTCTATTGGACAATTTAAATATTTGAAGAAATTATTGTTGGTACATGGAGCTTGGTCATATCAAAGAATTTCAAATGCAATTCTATATTCATTTTATAAGAATATTGCATTATATATGACCCAATTTTGGTTTGTGTTTGCTAATTGTTTCTCTGGTCAATCGATTATGGAATCTTGGACGTTGACATTGTATAACGTTCTTTTCACTGTATTCCCACCTTTCGTTATGGGTATTTTTGATCAGTTTGTTAGTGCAAGATTACTTGATCGTTATCCACAATTATATCAGTTGGGACAGCAAAGGAAATTTTTCAACAATAAAATCTTTTGGGGTTGGATTTGTAATGGATTTTATCATTCAGCAGTCATATTTTTATGTTCAATATTCATATATCGACAAGGAGATCAGCTTAGTTCTGGATTAGTTGCAAATCACTGGACTTGGGGTACTGCTATCTTTACCACTTGTACATTAACAACGTTAGGAAAAGCTGGTTTGGTTGTGACCATGTGGACCAAATTTACATTGATTGCAATTCCAGGATCATTTTTATTTTGGTTGGTTTGGTTTCCTGCGTATGCAACAGTAGCACCATTGATAAATATTTCGAAGGAGTATAGAGGAGTTTTGAAGGCAACTTACCCTTCTTTGGTCTTCTGGGGGATGGTATTCGGAGTTGCTACTCTTTGTTTGTTAAGAGATATTGCATGGAAATTCTTTAAGAGAAGTTACAGTCCAGAAAGTTATCATTATGTTCAAGAAATTCAAAAGTATAATATTCAAGATTATAGACCAAGGATGGAACAGTTTCAGAAGGCAATTAGAAAAGTTAGACAGGTTCAAAGAATTAAAAAACAAAGAGGTTTTGCATTTTCTCAACTGGAAAATCAAGATCAAGAAAAAATTGTTAGGTTGTATGATACCACTAAGAAGAGAGGAGCATTCGGTGAATTATCTGAGGGTAGTTGAAAAAAAAAAAAGATTGTTATTTGGGTTTTGCTTGAACTTGGCCTACCATCTATATATTTAGATATATATTACATAAAAATATATAACAGATCATGATAAATCCAAGTTTCTAAGATGATACTATTTCATCATCGTTGGTGAGTCCATGTCCATCTTTCATTGACTGTAATGATATCGCTCCAACCACTTTGATGAAGTCTGTATGCAGTTTCTCTTTGTTTTGCGATACATTTTGATTTCACATCCTCAAAACTTTTTTAATCTTGACCAGGACTTGAGCATTTAGAGTCATCCATATATCTTGAGAATTTATCTTATTCAACAATTATAGGTATCGAGGATGAGCTCTATTGATGTACCTGAATCTCCCAAGCCTGTGCAAGTGCCTAAGTCGCCAAATTCTGAAGGTCTGAAAAAGAAAGGCTCAGCTGAAAATCAAGTGAAAGAAGCGGGATCTGATGATACAAGTCTTTCTAATAAAGAATTAAAAGAATTAAAGAAGAAAGAAAAAGCAGCCAAAAGAGCAGCACAAAAGGAAGCCATTGGTATTACTCCGGAGCAGCAGAAGCAGATTGCTGAACAGAAAAAGGAAAAGAAACTAGCAGCTGCTAATACTGCCACTAATACAAATTTGAAGAAGCAATTGAACCAGACTTTAATTAAAGATTCTTCTGCACGAAAGAGAATCCCAGCTCTTTTCAGTCATTTAGAAACGAGAGAACAAAGAAATGAATCTTCTCCAACGATCTCTCATATAGTCCATCCTGCGATCCTTTCATTGGCATTAAAGTATTCTACTTATAAGATCGTTGGATCGATCCCAAGGTTAAAGAATATGATGGAAGCATTCAAAATTGTGATTGCTAATTATGAAACTCCTGAGAACACTACTTTGACAAGAAATCTTACTGGTCATTTATCACATCAAATAGAATATTTAAAAACTGCAAGACCGCTTTCAATTTCCATGGGTAATGCTATTAGATGGTTAAAACAAGAGATATCACTCATATCAATTGACACCTCAGATGAACAAGCAAAAGAAATATTATGCAATAAAATCGAGGATTTTTTGAAAGAAAAAATCGAATTAAGTGATAAATTAATCATTCAAAATGCTTCTAAGCATATTACTGAAGGTTCAACAATTTTAACATATGGGCATTCTCAGGTATTAGAAGAATTATTTAAACATTGCGTCATTGAGCAAGGTAAAACTTTCAATTTAATTATAGTTGATTCCCGACCATTGTTCGAAGGAAAGAAACTTTTAAGTAATTTGGCAAACACTAAAGTTAATTCAATACCAATAACACAAGAGAGTCTCAAGATACAATACACATTAATTTACTCGTTATCTTCAACTATATTGGAAGATGTTGATTGTGTCTTCCTTGGAGCGCATGCGATGTTATCCAATGGAAGACTTTATTCAAGAGTTGGTACAGGTTTGATTGCAATGATGTCACATTCTAGAAATATTCCAGTTTTGACTTGTTGTGAATCAATAAAATTCTCAGATAGAGTACAACTTGACTCAGTCACGACAAATGAACTCGGTGATAGTGATGATTTGGCACAACAGCAAATTCTTCAAGAGCCTCCACAGAAGAAATCTTTTGCCTTAGAGCAGTTCTTAAAACAATGTGAAGAGAAGAAGGAAATAGAAGAATCAAAGAATAATAAGAATAATAATAATAATAATAATAATAACAAACAATCTCAAAAGCTGAAAGGAAGTGGAAATTCTAGAAATACAGGAGATTTAGGAAACTTCAAAGAAGAAGAAGATATTTTTCCTCTTAAAGACTGGCGTAATGAACCTAATTTGAATATTTTAAATATCATGTACGATCTTACACCTCCAGAATACATCAATAAGGTTGTTACTGAATTAGGAGCTCTACCACCTTCATCCGTTCCCGTGATCTTGAGAGAATATAAAAATACATAAGTTTGAATTTTTCAAATTCATAGATACAAATAGACAAAATCATTAAAAAAGAAACGTAATCTACAAATGGAATGTAGTCTACGATGACCTTTGTCTTTAACCTAATCCATCGTGAATCTGAAGACTCTTTAATTCTGTGGAAACCTTTCAATATATATGACTGTATACAGATAGTTTCTTTTCTAGGAGGGGGTGTTGTCATAAGTGGGTCTCTTATTTCTCTTCCCACTGAATGGTTACGTCGGTAACTCATGACTTGCAATTGACATGCCCTTGTTTGAGTGTTTTCGTCCTCACTCGAATGTATCTGCAACAGCTTTTCGCAGCCATATCGGATGCCTTAAATGTGAACCCGTTCGCGCACTTCCACAATTTGCCCTCTATATATTTGATCGACAATCAGTTTCCTTTTGCCACCAGCTACCACCTTCTTTAGTGTTAAGTTATCAATGGAAAGTGAATTGGCCTTGGTCAACAAGGCAGAACTTCGAATTGCATTAGCATCAACTGATTTACAATTTGAAAGTTCTTTAAAACTTTATCTTGCTCCCCTTTTACTTAAATTGGCAAGTCCTCATGCTGAAGTTAGACAATCTATTTTGAAAATCATTCAGCATATTATTCCAAGGATTACTGCTGCTAGAACAATAAAATTACCTGTAGATCTGTTAATAGAACAGGTGAAGACTCCCCAAATTCCTTTGAATGCAGACCCGTCATCTGTTAGATTGTATTCATTGTTGTTCATCTCAAGATATGTCGATCGTCTTTCAAACTCTGAAAGATTTCAATTAATTCCCAAGATAATTGAAAATATTTCCGACTATCCTACCAATGTTTCATCGAGGTTATTTAACATTTTATGTAAGATTCTAACTGCAAGTTCTTACAAATGTCCAGAAAGAGATTCTGATCTGTTTCAAAATATGCAACAATTCCTTCAATTTGATAAGAATCCAAAAGATGAAATGTTTATCTCAAATTGGATTTCAAAATTTTTCATGTTGCAACCAAACCCAAGTGGTACCGTTGTTTCCTTGCCTGGTTTAAGTGGAAAAGATGTATCATTCTTGACACAGGATGCTGGTGTAAGTTATAAGACACAACAAGAGATTTTCCATGTAAAGGTTGTTCTATTGGAGTTCTTAAAGACCGGATTTCAGTCTAATAATTTAAGAGTTCCATTATTAATATCTTCATCTGATTCTTCTCTGAGTATTAAGGATCCTTCAGAATCTCTCTTTAAAAGACTAAAAATTGATTATGAGGACTCTGAATTCATAAACACTCTATTCAAATTACTTGTCGGTGAAGAAGATTCAGGAACTCCTCCAGTCAAGTCAACTTTGCAAGAAGTAATTTTGAATCTTTTGTTGAAAAGTAAAATCTCAACTATTCACCCTGATATTCTCAAGGTTGCAAATCTTGGATTTACTTCTGACAATGCCAAACTTAAGCAAGTTACTGTACAATTTATAAGGTGGGTAGTTATCAATAATGAAACCAGCGTCTCAAGTTCAAGTTCCAACCGCACCATAAAAGAGTTTAGTGCTGAAATGGCAACTTATTTAAAGAAAAGTTTGCAATTTAAGGATGACCTGACTACGGAGACTTCAGAACTGATTAGAAACTATTCTGCAACTTCAAAACAGTCTCAATTACAGTTTGAAGCTTTGGGAGAAATATTAAAATTAAATCCCTCGCTATTTCAAAATGATTTAACCTATATTGTTTTTTTGTTTGAATCTCTAGAGAATGAAGATGGTAACTCTAGATCTACAATTCAAGACGCCTTATCAGGATTGACTGTGCATTTGCCGAGCATTTCCCAAGATTGTCGTTCTCAATTAAAGATTTTATTGAAAACATATTTGAGCTCTTCTGAAAAGGGGAATCTGGAAAGTATCCAAGCATGTCGATATATTGCTATTAAGTACACTAATTGTACTTACCCATTCCATGACGCTGAGGCGAGATATTTGTGTATTCTAGGAACTTCCAAAGAAAATAGATCTGATACTATTGAAGAAGCGTTAAAGGGTTTACATCCACATTGGTTTAATATAATTCAAGCGTCAAACACTCTTGAGTTTAAGTCAACACTGGAACTACTTGGTCAAAACAGTTCAGTTCAGTTTCCAACTTTTGATAGTCTAGTATTTGTGATTAATGCTGAGTTGTCCAACAACGTCTCAAACTCTATATTGCAGAATTCAAAAGGGGAAATGGTTCGCTTTATTTTGTATACCTTAGTAATGCAATCTGTCAATAATAAAAAGACAGTGGTTGTTATGGATGAAGAATGGATTACAAGATTAGAGAAGGCGCTAGAAGTTGATGAAAATGTACAAAATTGTGTTATGGACGAAATTAAATCAATTTCGTCTGTAGATCATGCTATGGATCCTGAATCTCATAACGTTCTACAAGCTGAAAGCTCTTTCACAATCTTTTTAACTATCATTTTTAACGCGTTTGCTGGCCAATATGTCAATTCATCTTATATTTCTTCTGTTAGTGATATAACCTTTGGCTTGACTTTTACAAAATTAATTTCATTATCTCCTGGAAATGTCATTAGTACACTACGGTGGATGGTAGACCCTTTAACTAATCTATTGGGCTCCAAGCTGTTGAATGAAATATCATTAGGTCAGGTTTCTCAATCCTTAGGTATTATCGCAAGTCATCCTTCCAATAATGATGCATCTGTACAATCTTTACTTGAGGGATTAATTGGAGGTTTGGATAAGTCATATTTACTAAGATCTAATTTGCTTGCTAGTAGCTATGTAATTTCTAGACTAACGGTCAGAAATAGAATCGAAATATTGACTCCAAGCATGTTTGGAGTATATTTTGAACATTTATTGACTAGTTTGAAGGATTCTAATACTTACAACGTTGGATTGGAAAGTATTTCCCAATTGTCCCTTTTTGGAACTTTAGGACCAGTATTGAATATTGTTGATAATATAGATAACCTTCTAAACGAAAGCAAACAAGAAATTTTGAAAAAGGTGAAGAAATGCGATGAGAAATCTGTTATTGCGCTTTCACATCTATCATTGGCATTTGGAAAAGAAATTAAACATCACACTGAGTGCAATGAATTTGAACAAGCAGTATATGATACACATGTCTCAAAGCAAACAGAATTCATTTTTTCAAGTGGGGAAGCTTTCCTGATTCTTGCAGCAGGATGGAATTCAACTGTATTGAAAAGACAACTTGATATTCACGATACAACCGTTGAATATATCCCTGAAGACACCTCCAGGTTACCTTTCATCTTAGACTTGGTATTACGTTCCTGTGCGAATACCAAACCATCTTTAAGAAAATCGGGTTGTATTTGGTTATTATCTTTGGTTCAATTTTGTGGGCATTTGGACCCAATCAAGTCAAACGCTGCAAAGATCCATGTTACCTTTATGAGATTCTTAGCAGATAGGGATGAATTAATACAGGAACTGGCATCTCGTGGTCTAAGTATTGTTTATGAAATGGGGGATTTCGAACTTAAAGATACCTTGGTGAGAGGACTTTTGAAATCATTCAGTGATTCCAGTAATTCCACCAACTTAACTGCAGGTACAGTAGATCATGATACAGAATTATTTGACGCTGATATCTTGAAAACCAATGATGGATCTGTGTCGACTTATAAGGATGTTTTAAGTTTGGCATCGGATGTGGGTGATCCAAGTTTGGTCTATAAATTCATGTCTTTGGCAAAATCATCCGCTCTATGGTCTTCTAGAAAAGGTATGGCTTTCGGTTTAGGATCGATTTTATCAAAGTCAAGTTTAGATGATATGCTTAAGTCAAATAAGAATTTGGCATTAAGGTTCATTCCTAAGCTTTACAGATACAGGTATGACCCAAGTACTTCGGTTGCGAAGTCTATGAATGATATTTGGAATGTTTTAATTACTGATTCGTCTAAAACAATAAACGAAAACTTTGAGGGGATATTACAAGAATTATTGAAAAGCATGGGTAACAAGGAATGGAGAGTTAGACAAGCTAGTACTACAGCTTTAATAGATTTACTACAAGTAGTTACCTTGGACAAATATGAATCTAAACTTGAAGAAATTTGGAATATGAGTTTCAGAGCCATGGATGATATTAAGGAAAGTGTTCGTAAAGAAGGGAATAAATTGACAAAATCTTTGGCCACAACGTTGACAAGAATGATAGAAAAATCTGGGAGTACCAGTTCCATTAGGGCCACTGAAACATTGCAAAATCTCATTCCATTTTTGTTAGGATCAAAAGGTTTACTTAGTGATGCTGAAGATATCAGAAGTTTTGCGTTGGATACAATTCTAAAGTTGGTTAAAGTTGGGGGATCCCTGATGAAACCATTCATTCCAGATTTAATTGATAATTTTATATCGTTAATGTCTACTTTAGAACCTCAAATAGTGAACTATCTTGTCTTGAATGCAGATAAATACAACTTAAAAAATGATGAAATTGATGCAAAGAGATTACAAAGTGTGGGACAATCTCCAATGATGGATGCAATAGAAAAAATGCTTGATAATCTTGACGATTCCTTAATGCCAATTACTGTTTCCAGACTACAA
This sequence comes from Chernovozyma sophiae-reginae, assembly GCA_030564725.1. Lineage (NCBI taxonomy): Eukaryota > Fungi > Ascomycota > Pichiomycetes > Serinales > Debaryomycetaceae > Chernovozyma > Chernovozyma sophiae-reginae. The sequence goes on from JAKTYG010000020.1 coordinate 19,659, forward strand.
CAATCTATTAAAAAATCTGTGGGATTACCTTCAAAAGTTTGTGGCAGTAAAGTTCTTGTGAATCTCGTTGTCAGACACTTAGAATTAACCAAGCCATATGGTGATAAACTTCTTAAGACATGTATAAGTCAAATAAATGATAAAAATGATGCTATTGCCTCATCTTACGCAGCAGCTGCTGGTTATTTATGTCGTATATCATCGACAACGGCTATCGTGAATTATGCTGATACTTTAAAGAAACTTTATTTTGAATCTGATAATGATAAGGATCGTTTCATATCAGCCATTGCAAGTGAGAGCGTTGCTAAATATTCAAAAGATAAATTTGAATCAATTGCTTCGTCATTTTTACCTTTGTCGTTTATTGGTAAGCATGATTCATTGGATAATGTCAAGACAGTCTTTGAAAGGGAATGGATGGAACATACCTCTGGAAATTCTTCAATTAAATTGTATTTACAAGAGATAATTAACTTGTCCAATATTTATTTGAGTTCTAGACTGTACGAGATTAGGCAGACCATCGCCAAATCGATAGCTCATGCAGTGAACAATATTGATAGTACTAATGAATTCACTACAAGTACATATGAGAAATTATTTGACTTGTTGTTAGAAGCCTGCAAAGGAAAGTCTTGGTCTGGTAAGTCTTATATTTTAGAGGCACTAGTCCTTTTCTCTGTAAAATCAAAGGAGTATGTGAAAACCAACAACGACTTGCTTGATAAAATTAATAAGACAATTATAACTGAAATTAAGAGAAGAAATAAGGTATATCAGAAGCAAGCCATTAAAATAGTGGACAAATACGTTTATAACTTTCCACTGGAAGATTTGATTGAAACTTATACTGAAGTTATGGGCCAATTTGTGTCTGATAAGCAACTCGATGAAGATGAAGACTCGGACGACAACATGGATATTGATGATAGCAAAAAGACTGTTCAACAAAGTATTAGAATTGAAGAGGAGAGATTAACTTTCGTTAAGAGTTTATTCGATACCTATAACCCTCAAACGAATTCCAATGGTGGGTTCATCAATCTAATATTCAACTCAATTCCGAACCTTTTCAATTCTTCTACCATTACTAATACTTGGAGATCAAAACTAACCAGTTGTGAATGTCTTCAAAGTGTTTGTAGCAAAATTGAAAAAGATCGTATCGATCCCTTTATTATCAATCACATCTACGAAAATTGGCAATTACTTTCCAATAATTGTTTGGGTTCAAATGATATTGAAAATATTAAAATCCAGTTCCTCATCACATCAAAGCTTGTAATTGGATTGGTTTCTCAAGAAAGAGCTACAAATATTAAGTCGATTTTACGCCAATTTCAAAATAGTGAAACTTCAAATGTGGTGCTTACAGAGATACAAAAACTTTTATAGACTATTCAAAAAGAATATATATATTGAAGTTTATTAAACATGTATATAATTTCACAGATGATTAGATTTAATCAGTTTCCTCCTCTTAATCTTAAAACCAAATGCAATGTTGATTCCTTTTGAATGTTGTAATCAGAAAGGGTTCTTCCATCTTCTAATTGTTTACCTGCAAAGATCAATCTTTGTTGGTCAGGTGGAATTCCTTCCTTATCTTGAATCTTGGATTTAACATTATCAATGGTGTCAGATGATTCGACCTCAAGGGTGATAGTCTTACCGGTCAAAGTCTTGACGAAAATTTGCATACCACCTCTCAATCTTAAAACCAAATGCAATGTTGATTCCTTTTGAATGTTGTAATCAGAAAGGGTTCTTCCATCTTCTAATTGTTTACCTGCAAAGATCAATCTTTGTTGGTCAGGTGGAATTCCTTCCTTATCTTGAATCTTGGATTTAACATTGTCAATGGTGTCAGATGATTCGACCTCAAGGGTGATAGTCTTACCGGTTAATGTTTTAACGAAAATTTGCATTATGTATTAATTGTATAATGAATATGATTAGAGTGTAGAACAAATAAAGATGTGTTTTTTATGTGGCAAAAGTCGCCCCTTAAATACAAGTGGCTCGTGCCCCTATTACTTCATGCACACCTCAATTACAAATGTAAAAAAAAAAAAAGAAACGGAATGACTTTGATTATGCAAAGCTTACTATACAGTCACGGAATTATTGCAGCAGGAAAAAGGAACGACCAGCTCGGACTTTATTTTTCTGGTTGCGGTGAGAAGAGTATCATAAAGAGAAGAGATAATGATTATAGAGAAAAAAACTAGGGCAGTTCAAACGATATTGAACTGATTTCATTGTAGTTAGTTGGTGTAATGATTAGTCACTGTAGAGAGTAAGAGATTAGAGAATCTGGGATGAAGTGGGAGTGAATTTGACGGATGGGAGGTTGTCTCAGGTTTGATGTGGTCATATTTCCACCACCTGTCTCTAATTTGTCACCGCCCTACCGGGCGCATTTGGAATTGACGACACCGAAAATTGCTGCATGAGATTGCGAGAATTAATTTGAATACAAAAGATTAGTCAGTTAGACGAGAGAGGAGGATATGCAGAAAAGTAATTAACGTGCCACTTATCATTCATTCTTGTAGTGAATTTCACATAATTATAAGTATAGTTAATCAAAATTTGAATTGTTGATTCATGTCATTAACTGGAGCAGGAAATAAACTTGCATGGTAAAACCGTTCTGCTGTATCTCCTCGAGATTCTAATCGATGCCATATGCGCCCTTCTCTCCTATTTCAGCCGCGCATAATCCAGTCATGTGTTGAGTGTCCAGCCACGAATTTTTTATGATTCTCTGCTCCATTTCAAACTTTAGCTGCAAAATGGATCATAAGTGTTGAATAAAATATTGTTTGCTTCTAGGAATCTAGAATCTGTCGTAATTCATTCGAGTTTACATTTAGCAAAGATCTGGTTAAAGAACATGAAATGTAGGTAATTGAGTGTATGTTTATCAATATCTAAATTTATTCATAAGAGTGGCCCTTGTTCGCATCAACTACTGTTTGTTACTTGCAACCAAAAGTTTATCGTTCAGCAGAAATAACGATATTGCCTCTTTCGGTTACTGCGTTGAAACACATTGTATTATGATGATCCCTACAACTTCCAAGCACAGAGAACCAAATCGAATGCTTAATTGTAGAGCGGTTGGACGATACACAAATTCAATTTCTTCCTCTAATAAACAATTTTTGTCCTCAAAGTTGCAAAAACTGAAAAATATTATAATTCAATTTTGGCTCTAAAAAATAAGAGAAGTCTTGATAAAGAACGATATCCAGAATCATAAATTATTATAAGATCAAACAGCACGATTACCAGGATCATTCTGATTTGCTATGTAGAAGTGATTTCTGATTCAGTTATGCTTGCTCTAGGTGGGTATATTCTTTCAATAACCAACGCCTTATTACAGATCGAATGCTCAAATTTAATATTTCTTCACTATGTAGGGGGTCTTTAAATCTACAAATGGGTTATTAGAGTAGATTTTCAGAGGAGAAACTGATCCATACCTCAAGAATGGATTATTTGAGCTGACAGTAGTAGCACCAGAGGCTGAAATAGGTGCACTAGGTGCAGTAGAAGCAGAGCTTTCTAGTTCTCCAACTCCACCGCTGCCACCACCACCAATAGAGACCATGAATGGGTCAGTGGCAGAAGTACCAAGTCTCAAATTGTTATGCCTAATATTCGAAAACAGCTCAAGATCTGAACTGTTATATGATCGTTGTGGGGGATAGCCATTAGAAAAGTCTTCTTCAAATAATGTGTCAAGTATGTTTCTATGTTGTATTGGAGAACTGTTGATCTCATCTGAAGATAATTTATATGACGTTGTTGTTTGAATATCTAAACTCTTCACTTTTCTTGAAAATGATGACGATGATGAAGTCGGCGTTGATGATGAAAATCTTTCCTGAGCTTGTCCAGTCTCTTGGTTCATTCCCCTATGGATTTTCAACCCAGGGATTGACATCTCATTACGCAATTGATGAAATTTAATTCTCAATGATTCTAACTCTTTATCATCACTTAGCAATTTCATGATGAGATTATATTTGGATCGTATTGGATCACCAATCTCGTTTTTATTCAAGTCATAGCACTTGAATTTCTTATATCCATGAAGCAACGAAGTTAAGTTAGTTTTACTCCAAAGTATAAATGACTTCGAACTACTTTGAAGTAAATAAATCACAACCGTTAAAGTTTTCAAAATACTTCTCCAATATTTAGTGGGAGATTTGATTGTTAATCGTTTATGAATCACATGAACAATCAATTTAAAAGATTCGTGGTGAAAGGTCAAGCTTGCTATTTCATTTAACTGCGTACCTAAGGGGCCAAAGGGATCATTATTGGTTGCTGTTTAAAGATGCCAGTTAGTATAAAATTTAATTGAACATCAATACAATCACTAAAAGAAAGACAAGGTAAAACAAGAAAAGGGAAAAAAGGGAATGATATCGAGTAGTACTTACCGTGCTTTATAATTTGTTTAGTTGAGTTTTGCCTGAAATCAAAGAGAACCATTATGGCCAACAGCTACCTTTTACCAAACGGGGGAGGTAGCAAGTGCGAAGAGAAGGGGAAAGAGAGACGAATCCACCCTAGAATGAGGTGAGAGTTCGGGATAACCAACAAAGGTAGCAAAGTAGTCCGAAAGAAATAAGAAGAACAATATCAAAGGAGATATAAAAGATAAAAAGACAAGATAAAAAATATCTACAGAAGTATTCAACAATTCTGATTCAAGAATTCTGATTCAAGAACTCTGATTTAGAAACTCTGATTCCAGGACTCTTCTTGATGGGGAAAAATTCGTAAAACCGAACCGAAGGCAAATAATAGGAGCTTTGGTACCAAAAAAGTTTCAAATTCAATGTTTCCACAATTACCGTTTTCAGAATAAGACATCCATCGGTTCCGGAAATAAATTTGTTGTTAGGCTATCAAACCAGAAGTTCATAAGAGAGCAGCAAATGAGAGAATTCCCAAATAGGAGAAAGAGTTTGAAACCAACCAAGATGTTTGAACTTAACATTTCAATTTGACGAATCGCACTTCTTCCTGCCCACCATCAGCGGTTCACCGGCAGAAGAAATCAATCGCTAAGGATTGCACGAGAACCTCCCAAAAAAAAAAAATTATTCAAAAGTAAAAAAAAAAAAATGCAAATAAGAGCATTGTGCCGACAGTAAGCCCAATTAATCCAAACTTAACAGGGCTTATATCACACTATCGTAAGTTCAATGATTGGGCGATTATGGAATTTTTTGACCCCTTTCCCGATTTTTTTTTCTTCAATGGATGACTGACCTTTCGGTAATAAATCTCCTAGCAGACAGTGTCGCGCGACTTTTGAGTTGATTCATGGGGGGGGAGAAGACGCTAACATTTTTTCCGGCATTGGAACGCAATCCACAAGAAGCAATTGGTCTTAACACCTTAACGCGATTGATTCATGATTCAAAATGCGAGGTATATGCAAGAATAAGGGATCATGGACAGGACTAAATTTCCAGGTGCAGGAGATTTGGGGTTTTTTTTTTCTCTTTTGTTCTTTTCTCTCCTAAAAAATCAGAATCGGTTTTCTTGAATTCTTCTTTCTTGGAGATCTGTTTGGAAGTTATCTTCTTCTTCTTCAATATTTAAGGAGTTTCCTTAAGTTGCATGCTAAGGTCATTATTTGTTGGATTTTGATTCTACTAATAAAACCTTGAAAAATCGATTTCTTTTCATCTTCAACCATCATTGTTAGTTTGAGCAGAAATTTTTTTTTATTTTTTTTTTTGAATCCAAAGTGAAGAAGTATTCTGTTCCGTTGTGAAACTAGAAAGGAAGTTCACCCAAATCCGTTGAAATCTTCCCTTCAAATCCCGATTTTTGAATTTGAACTGCATATCTTATCTATCATTGCTACTGGGTTATACTTGTTTGCATACAAAGAGGAAAGTGGATACAAAAGGATCCAACAAGAGCTACAACAACAGTCAAAGTTATACTTTTCAGTCAAGTAACGAAATCTTTTTGATCTTTACATTTTACATTTTGTTTTTGTCTTTTTCTTTCCATTTTGCTAATCTTCACAAAACGTTTTCCGTTATGTTTTGAACTTTAAAAGCTTTTAATCCAGGTTTCTTCTTTTCAGAGTAAAGTCTAAAGAAGTAAGAAATTCAATTATAACGATCCAAGAATTAGTCGATACTTTGCAACCAGAAAAAAAGAAAATAAAAGCAAAACCGTATCGAAATTACAAACTCATAGTAGAGGAGAAGAAAGAAATAGATAAACTAAATCACTTAATTATCTTTATATCTTTCTATTTTTCACCTTTTAATTAGCTCTCCTTAATGACCCTAATGGAAGATCATCAAGAACAGTCAGGATCTCGATTGAGTGGTTTGCAGGATGATCTATCTTTAAAACATCACGTCTCAAGTGATCATTTACCCTTGAATCAGTTACTTCGTCCTGCAAAGACTAAACCTGTTTTTGTTTATGATCCTGATTTATTCAACCTTTGTTTAACCTATTTAAAGGATAAGAATCATCATGGTTTGGCTCTATTGTCAAGACAAAAGGGACTTCCACCATTTTTAAGATTTAAAATATGGCCCGTAATACTCAAATATCATCCATTTGTATTGAATCCTTTCCTTCAACCAGATATTGATGACGAATCGGAGGCTAAGAAATCCGCTAATAGTACCAAGGATTCAAATGGTTCAAATTCATCTAGATCTGAATCGGGTTCAATATCTTCCAATTCATCAAATATTTCCTCAAATAGCATATCTGAAGATCAAGATCTTAAGGCAACTATCCATAAGGATGTTAAAAAATACATACAAAGATTAAATTTTGACAAAGAGAAAACACTTTCTAAAACTGAAGCTGAGATTTTTGATATCTTGGAATATTCAATTTTCAAGTTCGTGAAAAAATGGGGGAAGATTATTAAGTATGATAAAGCAATGTCGTGGGTAGCATTAGGTTTAGCAGAATGGGTTCCTCCAATTCAAAATACTCCTTGGGTACTTATTGGTAGAAACATTACTTCCACTGACAGATGTTATAAAAGTATCTTTGATGATTATCAAGAATTTATTAATGAGCATGTTGGGGTAGACGTTACGTTAGAAGAACTCATCCACGATGATACCATATCAAATATGAGATTTCAAGACGTATTCGAAAGGTTAACTCTTGTACTCTTACATTCTCCAGAAAAGCTTGATGTTAACTCATCAAACAGTAAGTCAAAAATCAATAAATCGACTTTAGCAATAAATGGAGGAACTATAGAAGAAAGGGTGTCCTTCTTCATTTATTTGTTAAGAAAGTTACTTCCCGAACTTTCAGATTATTTTCAAGAAGAACAAATCTTAAATAAATTTGGGTCTCATGAAGATGAATGGTTGATTTGGTGGTTGAAATGGTGTGGATGTAAAGTATGGTCTAAAGTTGATCGAGGTAGAATATGGGATCTTATGCTTGGATATAAACATAATGATAGTAATCACTCAAAGAAACTATCTAAACTTAAGCTCGATAATCTGTTATTGAATAAATTGGGTCCAGATATCTTTTGGTCTGCTATTGATATAACAGAGACAGGAGTTAAAAGTAACAGTACGCCTGCCACAATTTCAGGATTCAATACTTCATCAAACACCACTTCATTGTCTTCTTCTTATAATTTGAAAGATGTGAATGATACATTTCTTCATAAGGCAAATTCATTTAAAGACCTTATTGAAGAGTTGCGCGATGAAGAAATCAACGCTGCAACTACTGGATCAAGTGGCACTGCTGGTGGAGGAGATCCAGCAGCTGCTACATTATTGGGATCGGGTATTAATTCTAATTTCACCCACCATTTAATCAGTAACGGTACGAATGGTAAACTTACTTCATCAAGAAGATCTTCATTTTCGTCAGAATCTTCTTCTTCATCTACATTTGAAATTCCTATCTCGAGAATAGATCCGCATATTGAGTTGATATTTATATCTGTTGCTCTTCTTAAATCCAAGGAACATATATTGGTAGAGCTAGATCAACATGAGATTCGTCAATTCCTTTCCAAATTACCATCTAGATCATATAAACCCAGCGACAAGTATAAGCAACATTTGCTTAATAAACAGAAGGAGAAAGAAAAAGAAAAGGAAAGAGAGAAAGAAAAAGTGAAAGAAAAAGAAAAAGAAAAAGAGGATAGAGAGCGTAGTTTGGGGATGGAGTTCGAGAAGACAAGGGATATAGAAACAGGTGAAGACAAAGAAAAAGAATTGGAAAAATATATGGGAAGTGAATTGAATGATAGCGAATTGATGATACGACAAGCCAAGTTGCTAGACATTAACTCATCAAATAGTGACAACCTAAATAGATTATCATCATCATCTTCCAACACTACAGATACAAGTCGAAGCCAGAATGTGCAACAATATAATTATGAGGTCAATTATATTGATAATGTGATTAATGAGGCAGGAGAATTATGGAGAAAATGGTTATGGAGAGAGATGATGGAGGACGAATGAATGATCATAAATGCAAATGGGCTACCATAGAGCAATACAAGTTTTGATTATTCAGTATATGTAGTGAAGTAAGTAGCACAGTAAGTTAACGGGAATGATGTTGGCTCGTAGTGAATGTTTTACTGATTGGAGTTATATCGTTGAGACATCAGTTGACAAGAAGGGTAGTTGAAGTAAAACATAGGATACCCAGAGAAGAGCCATAAAGAGAATTTGAGTTCCAGCTTGAACCTTTAGCGGCTCATTAGGAACCCCACCGCGACATGTTCGTGCAACAGTTAGCCAATTTTCAGAAGGATCGGAGGCTCTAATCATCTTATGTACAGGTCTTGAAAAAAGATATTCCAGTTAGAAATAGAAGAGATGAGGTAAGAAAGAAAGAAATATATTGATACGGAAGTCAGACAGTTTCACATCTAAAATGAGCAAAAAGGAAATTAAAGTCTCCAAGGAGAGTAAGGATACTGGGGATACCAAAAGGGAATCAAAGAAAGAGAAAAGAGAAAGAAAGGGGGAAAAGAAAGAACAGAAGAAGCTGAAATCTAAAGCCAATGAAGCAAAAGATCAGATTGACCCTCAAGATGAAGATGAAGATGTAGAGATAGAGCAAGGAGAAAGTAAAGTAGAAGACCAATTGACCTTGGAACTGGAAAAGATTGAAAAAGTATCAAAAGCAGATAAGGAACAATTTGATGAAATTGAAATTGATTTAAAGGCAGGTATACCATTATCTAAAAAGCAGCAACGTTTGTTAAAGAAAGGGAAGCTTGATTTAGAGAAACTAGCTAAGAAGAACCCAGCACCTAAACCTGAACAAACAGAACAGGAGAAGGCAGAATCGGAGGCAAAAGAGAAAGAAACCAAGAAATCTCCATATGGGGTATGGGTGGGAAATTTATCGTTTGACACCACGAAAGAAGATTTGATTCGATTTATTGTTGGAAAGACTTCAAATTATGGAGCCGACAATGATGATGTAAATAATGAATTAATTCAAATAGAAGAAACTGATATTACCAGAGTGAACTTACCCAAGAAGGATAATAAGATCAAGGGATTTGCATATATTGACTTCCCTAGTGCACCACATGTTAAGAGTGCTATATCATTAAGTGAACAAATATTGAATGGTAGAAAATTGTTGATAAAAGATGCAACTTCTTTTGAAGGTAGACCAGAAAAGGATGCCAGTGGTAGTTCATTATCCAAGAATCCTCCTTCCAGAATTCTATTTGTTGGGAATTTATCATTTGATACTTCTGAAGATAATTTGGAAGAGCATTTCAGACATTGTGGAGAAATTGTAAGAATTAGAATGGCAACATTTGAAGATTCTGGAAAATGTAAAGGATTTGCATTCATTGACTTTAAAGACGAATCAGGACCTACCGCAGCATTAAAGTCGAAATTAGCAAAGAAGCTTATTAATAGACCATTAAGACTTGAATATGGGGAAGATAGATCCAAGAGAAACCCAGGACAAAGAAATAGAGAAAGAGCCAATGCAGCAGAAGGAGAAGTAACAGGAGAAAGAAATGAAGGTAGGTTCAATAATTCAAAAGAAGATTCAGAAACGATACCAGTAAGAGCAAGAGAGAGACAAAGAGAAGAGTTCCAAACAACACCAAGAGTTAATAAGCCATTAAAGAAAAGAAATTTCAATGATCATCATGATTCTAATAAGAGAGTGAAATCTAGTGTTGCCTTAGCTACTGCTCAAAGAGCCAGTGCTGCCATTGTACCATCTCAAGGTAAAAAGATTTCTTTCAAAGAATGATGTAATATATTAATACACAACTAGAAGTATTACTGGTGAATTAACACTTATATATTGTAGTTGGAGAAATTTACAAGGACGTAGTAGCTACCCCAGGGGAGCATCAATCAGGGGAGCATCAGTCTGCGAAACTTCAATCTGCGAAACATCGAGGTTCTCTAAATGCGGTTCGTAGAGGTGTGGGGTACCTTTAGCATATCTAAACGTTTTCACCCGATCTCATCATCTGGAACTCCACTAATTTCACTTGCTATAATTACAAGTTACCAGTAACAAGATAAACAATTCCGGCAATTGCGGTATTAGTAGGTCTTGAACTTAAGTCCGGGGATCGAGAGACTAAAACCAACTAGTTGTACAAATTGTTCTGTCTCGTTTTATTTTACCTTTTTTCTTGTTTTACCCAAAACCTACGTCAATGATCTGGGGGCCAAGAAGCTCTTACCAAGTAATTTTGTCATGATATATAGTCTAGTTCCAGGACCTTCCTGGATAAATAGCAATTGCGACGAATAGCTATGTGTCAAACCTAAACAGCCTACGCTAATTTGACGGTTCCAACCGGAAAAAAAAATAGGAACTAAAAAATAAATCGACCGACTCAGACAAATCAACTGATCATAATTTAGAGTGTAGAGTTCAAATGACTCTAGTCAAAAGCATTTACTGATTACATTGTGAAATATGGAATAGTGAACCGAAGAAAAATAAAAACAAAAACAATTATCCAGTAGTACCGTAAAGTCATATTAACGTCATATCAGTTGCCATGTTCCATATCACCATCAAATTAAACTTTAACCGTATAACCAGCGTCATTGTCTAGGATCCAGTTAAGTTGACTTCATCTGAAATCCAGATGCAAATTCCAACCTCGTCTCGGCGTTATGACATCTGGGGAAAATTGCGCGCATGGACCTCAAATCGCAACGGGCCAAGCGTTGAAGAGGTGATTATTATTATGCAAGAAAGCAAATGGTCATGATAGTACTAGAGAGACATCAGATATTGATACGAACGCTTATTGAGAGTAGCTCGTTGTTTGTAGTATAAATTGGTGCCCCTCTCCCCCCCCTCTTTTCCAAATTAGTTACTTTTAAGAGTTTGTCACGATAGCTTATCTCCTCTTGGCTTCGATTATTTTTGAAAAGCCTAAAATCATTAACCAAGAACAGTTTGTGAGCAAGTGACGACTTTTAGCTCAAATTATCGAAGGAATATTATTTTTTCCCTTCACTTGCTTTCATAATATTAGTTGGTTTTATCTTTTTACTTTGTCTTGTATTCAACACTTCTCAACGTTGAAAAATCTTCTCCACTTTCCACTTGTTTTACTGTTGTATTATTTTTGTGAACACCAAAAACAAATTAGTGGTTAAGCGAAAAAATGATTCAAGGTGTAAGATTTTCTTCTAGAAGCTTGACTTCATCGTTAACTTTTTATAGTAAACCATTTGGTTCAAGACTTCAATTAAGATGTCAACCAAATTTCAAAATCGTCTCAAGAACTTTAGCATCTTCAACAGATACAACATCAGCACCAGTGATCCCCAAAATGCAAAAAGCAGTTGTCTTTGAAACAAACGGAGGTCCACTTGAATATAAAGATATCCCAGTTCCCACTCCAAAACCAAATGAAATTTTAATCAATGTTAAATATTCTGGTGTTTGTCATACTGATTTACATGCTTGGAAAGGTGACTGGCCTTTAAAGACAAAACTTCCATTGGTTGGAGGTCATGAAGGTGCTGGGGTTGTAGTTGGTATGGGTGCGAATGTAACTGGATGGAAAATTGGTGATTATGCTGGAATTAAGTGGCTCAATGGCTCTTGTATGTCCTGTGATTTATGTGAAGGAGGTCATGAATCAAGTTGTGACCATGCAGATTTATCTGGTTATACTCATGATGGTTCTTTTCAACAATATGCTACTGCTGATGCAATCCAAGCTGCCAAAATTCCTCAAGGGACAAACTTAGCAGAAATTGCTCCTATCTTATGTGCTGGGATTACTGTTTATAAAGCTTTGAAAACTGCTAATTTAATACAAGGTCAATGGGTTGCAATCTCTGGAGCTGGTGGTGGATTAGGTACTTTAGCAGTTCAATATGCTAAAGCTATGGGATTTAGAGTTCTTGGTATCGATGGTGGCGCTGATAAGTGTCAATTAGTGAAATCTTTAGGAGCTGAGCAATTTGTTGATTATACAACTGTAAGTGATGTCCCAAAGGCAGTTGTTCAAATTACAAATGGAGGACCCCAGGCAGTTATCAATGTTTCTGTTTCAAATCAAGCAATGCAACAATCAATTGAATACGTTAAAAAGACTGGAACTGTTGTATTAGTTGGATTACCAGCCCATGCTTCAATCAATGCTCCAGTGTTCGACTCAGTGGTGAAATGTATTTCAATTAGAGGATCTTATGTTGGAAATAGAGCTGATACAAGAGAAGCTATTGAATTCTTCCACAGAGGGTTTGTAAAGTCTCCAATTAAATTGGCAGGTTTATCAGAATTACCAAGAATTTATGAAGAAATGGAATCTGGTAATATCCTTGGTAGATATGTTGTTGATACTTCCTACTAAATATATTAAAGATATTTCTAAAAACAAATAGCAAAGAAGGAAAAAAAAAAAAAGGAAACAAATGCAATCAATAACACAAACACAACAAAGGTTGTCAATAGTACAAAAAAAAATAAACAAATAAACTAAATAGTAGTGGAGATTTTCTTTATTTTAAGCATCTCTAGCCTTAGACAAAGCAGCTTGGGCCTTTTCATATTCTTCTGTAGAGATTTCCATGTAATCAGGATCATTCTGGTGCTTTTCGAATTCACCATCAGACACTTCTTCATAAAACAGAATTTCCTCTTCTGAAGTTCTACTTGAGATATCTTTCACTTTCTCAACTCCATTAGGTTGCTTTCTGATATCGATATGTTCAACTGGAACTTCTGATTTAGAGACCACTTTAGGTTCAGGATTTGGGTCTTTAGGAGAACTAAATGGGTCACTTGATTTTGTAGGACTCTTCGAAGGAGAAGATTGAGACTTGAATTTATCAGAAAGTCTCTTAATTGATTTAGAAATACCTAAAGATGATTTGCCATTAGATGGAGAACCATTAACAGCTGGAACAGAACCAGCAGCAGCTTTAGAAGTTGATGATCCTATGGCCGCGGTGGTAGCAACAGTAGCGGCAGTAACTGCAGCAGCTCCTGCAAGAGCACCACCAACTAAACCTTTAGATTTAGATCCCGTTTCTCTGTTGTTAGTACTTAAACTAGAAGTTTCTGCTAGAGGAATAGCAGATGGAGCTGCAACTGCAGTAGATTTCGATTTAGCACTTACATTCGCAGGATTGTGATGACTGAATAATTCTTTATCATCCAACTCAATCTGTTTAGATAATCTCACAACTTCGATTTCTCTTTCTTCAATCAACTTCTGAATATCATCTAAACGAACATCTTGTGAGACTTCAAGTGCTAATCTAACCTTTTCTTCTCTTAATTCACGGATCTTCTTTAATTTATCAACTTCTTCCAATAATCTGGTCCTTTGTAATTCTTCAAAGTCTAAACGCTCTTGGAATAGTTTTAATCTCTCGGCGTGCTCAATCTTCAAATTTTCAATTTCTTCAAGTTTGGCTTCAGCTAAACGTTCGGCTTCTTCTCTGGCTTCTTGAGCCTTCAAAGACTTCTGTTGATATAAATTATCAATTTCAGCTTGTAATGCCAATGCTTCTTTCTCACCCTGTTCTTTTCTTTGCTTATAAATATTTTCATTTTCTTGTCTTTCCAATACTAAACGTTCTTGTTCATCTTGTCTGAACTTTGCCCTAGCTGCTCTTTGAGTTTCTGGTAAAGCTAAAATCTTTAATTCATTATTTTTCTTTTCAAGTTCAGCTGCTGCCTCTTCGTCTTCTTTAGCTTTTTTCTCAGCTGCAATCTTATCTTCTTCAGCCTTTTTCTCAGCAGCGATCTTATCCTCTTCTGCTTTTTTCTCAGCAGCAACCCTATCTAACTCAGCTTTCTTTTCAGCTGCTTCTTTCTCCTCCTGCTCCTTAATTTCAGCTTCTTCCTTTAATCTCTTTCTTTCAAGTTCTTCTTTCACTTTACGAGTTCCAGCATCTTCTAAAGCTTGTGCTCTTTCACGCTGATGAGCAAGTGCAACCTCCTTGGCAACAGCTTGCTTTTCTGACTCCCAAGTCTTAAATTTGTTTTTGGCTTCATCTAACCTAAGTGGTGCTTGCTGATTTTCAGATTTTAATCCAGACAATCTTGTTGCATAAGCAGCTACGGCTCCAGCCAATAATCCAACTTCAGCAGATAATCCACTATGTTTTTTAGTTTTCTCTTCAATATTCTTCTTTGCTACAACGACTTTTGAATCCAATTCCTCTTTTGTAGATAAGTTTTTAGAAATAGCTTCTTCCTTTTCAGCATGTTCAGCCTTCAATTTTTCCAATTGTTCAAGTTTGGCATTATAGTCAGCAGTTAAACTTTCAATTTTTGTGGATAATTCAGAATTAGTATCAGCAAGTTCGGTTTTCTTTTCTTGTAATTCTTCAATTTCTTGAGTAGTTTTCTCTTGGCTTGTTTTCGAATCTTCTAATTCTTGTTTCTTAGTAGCCTCCAATTCTTCATGATTTTTAACCAATGTTTCCTTATCTTGATTATGCTTTTCGACCGCAGCAGCTTCACGTTGATTAAATTCTTCAATGGTAGTATCAATCTCAGTTTCTGTTTCAGTCTTAAATTTAGAAGCAGCGAGGTCAGAATTGGCCATTAATCTACTTAAGTCGTTCAATTTCAGTTCTGTTTCAATATCAAATTTGTTTCTCAATTTACCAACCTTAACAAGATGTTTTTCAAAATAACCCTGGAGTTTCTTTTCATGACCGGCAACTTTAAAAGATTTTTCTTGTTGTCTCTTAATGTCATCTTCAGATCTTGTCTTAGAAACTTCTTCATTAATGCTGGCCAAAACAGGTGCAACTCTTTTAGCTGCAATATCAATCAATTGTTGTTGAGTCATTTTAAGACCTGAACCTAAATCAACAATCTTATTAGGATCATCCAAAGTACGAGAGACAGAACTAACTGCAGCAGCACTGAGCTCATTATAATGACTCAATAATACTGGTTTGTTTTGAAGAGCTTCAAGTGTCTTATCATCTGGAGTAAGAACAGGTTCATATGTAGCTTCTGGTTGAGTGACAAGTTCTACAGGTTCTTCTTTAACCACTTGTTCAATATTTTCGTCGTCTTTACCTTCAACTTCGTCAACGTCATTACTAACATCTTTAGAATCGGCCAATTCACCCCTTGGAGTGTCAATTGGTTCATCTTTCAAAGATTTGACCGATAAATTTGTTTCTTCGCCATCTGCATTAGCTTCTTTCTCAGTCTCAACATCACCATCAGCTTCCTTTGTAGCTTCTCCATTTTCGGTTACTTCATTCTCAGTAGCTTCTTTATCGGCAGCCTCTTGCTCGGCAGCAGCTTTCTTATCAGCGGCTTCTTTCTCGGCCTTTTCCTTAGCAACAGCTTCAAGTGTTGGATGGCTAGTAAACTTCTTTGGAACGTTAATCTTATCGATAGAATTTTGTTCTTTCAATTCTTGATGTAAATTCTTTCTTTCACCAGCATTGGCTCTAAATGGAGAAATCCAAGTTTCGCTGCTGGCCAACTTTTTTAAAGTAGAGTTTGGTTTGTTGTCGACTTCAGACATTAGAATTCAAATAACAAACTGAAAGGGGGGAGGAGGGTAAGGGGTTCAATGTAAAGTAAAAACAAATAAAAAAACACAACAAAAAGAGAAAAAACAAAGTCAATTGCAAACAAGGATCAACGATATAATACAAAATCAAATGTTAATATATATCTATATAAATAAATATCGATATATTTGAAAATTGAACAAAAAAGACTCGTGCTGGTTTAATGAAACCCTTCGACTAATTTCAAAATTGAGCCGTGTGCAGATAGCAAGTTATGGCTCAATGTGTAGGTCGCAAGGGAGGACAAGTTTCAGAGGAAGCTTTCGTTATCCCAACTAGGGGCAGTTCACGTGAAGGAGCAAACATAAGGAAAGGGAGATTCATTGATAGGAGATTGTTCAGCGTCGCACGTGACTCAAAGTTGGATAGTGGGAATTGGTTTGTCGATTGTTACGCGTTACGTAGGAGCACCAGCCATTAGAGACAGGAGAAGGAGAAGTGAGATAATATGAATAATTATAGGGTTTAATGTTAGGTTTCGAGTAGCTGATATGTTGAAAATTTACTGGAATCATATGAACCACATAAATTTTAGATATATAATGCATATTGGAGGTAGAGATATAGTCCAGTTGGAAATAAAACGCTCTGTTTCTCGGTGTCCATATGGGGAATTACATATTTTCATAAGCCGTCGCAATTTGAAGGAGACAGAGAATTTTATTTGATGTATGTGACGTCAGATGAGGAACCAGAAATTTATTTAACATCCACCTGTTTCCTTCTTTTCTTCATTTAACTATTTAAACACCGACAAGGCTTCAAACTCCATGCATTGATTATATTGGCTAGCTTCCTGTAATTATGCCATGATATTGTATCTCCCCATGCATAAAATGAAGAGTTTGATCAAACTTTTCAATCACGTGACACTTTATATGAATCTCTGAAGGATCTGTAGCTGCTAGCTGCTCCTCATGCTAAGCTCAAACTGAAGGTTGAAGCTCTTCTCTTGTCCAGGATCAGAACCTTATCATCATTTATCATCATTTATCCATACTCTTCCTTTCAGTACAAATCAATGACAAGAAAGCTTCTCTATTAGTATCACCTCCTCACCTGGAAATTCTCAAATATACCCAGGAGTTAAGCGATTTCTCCCTCTTTTGATAATTTTGGTATTCTCTTGAAGATTGTCATTTTCTCTTCACACCCTTGACATCAATGTACGATTTTCTATTCGATAGAATTCAGCCAACCAAAAAATCGATTGTAAGGGGAACCTTAGTACCCATCCTCTAAACCAATTACGAAATGCAAAATACTTTTTCTACAAATATTTTTAATTTGTTTGTCATTATGTGATCATCTTTATTAGAATGAAGGTCACTGGACTCCTCAAAAAAGTAAATCTAATTGTCATTTTCCTCTTTCAGCCCCGCCCTCACTCTGTTCAAGTGTACGCTTGTCTATTTTTACTGTTCGCACCCTATCGCATCTATCTCTTAGTAAAATGGACGTATGATTTGAGGGATTGCATACATCAACCAGATTGTTTAGGGTAGCATTTTTCTCATTTTTGATTTTTAGTAACGAAGTACCAAGTCCCTATTTTTGATATCTAATATCACCATCAATCATTAGAAGGCAAAGTAATTGAATAGTAATTGGACACTGGAATTGTCATATTTTAAAGACAACAATACTATTGAAGGAATATATAATCTTTGAACAAGTACTTCGGATCAAGTTTTTATTTTTTTTTCTTTCTGGGAGGAGGAGCCTAGAAGTGTCTATTAAGTCTATAAGTTTTATCATTTGCTTTTTTTTTTTATTTTCTTTATTTATTTCAATTTTGGACAAGAACTCCAGGAGAATCGATAATTACATACTACTAAATTTAATTAACATAAAAAAAAAAACAGGAAACAATCAAGAACAGAACGGAAATTCTCTTGAAAATATCAATCTTACCATTCAATGACTTCTGTTAGTAATTCAACCAGCACTTGTCATTCTCTACTGCTTCCTCCAATAGAGAAAGATGATCGATATAATCTAAATGTACGAACAGGATCAGCTTCAACTCTTTACAATTCTTTAGTTTTCACTCACGGAGGGTTAACTATCGGATTAGAAATTCAAACTCATTCTATACCAGAAATTCTTCAAATATTTGAACTGAAAATTAATAATTCGAAATCAATTCAACTCGAGAAGTATATATCTGGAGAACTATTTTATCTTAAACTAATTGAAAAGGAGTGGTTTAGAGTGAATATACTGACACTGGCCGCTAAACCTTGCCCTAGATTCTTACATGAAATATGTGCCACGAATAATTGCGTGTATATCTTTGGAGGTCTTAAAGTAGTTACTGACGATAAAGATGAAAAACTGAGGGTAGCTTTAGGTGTGCCCGGAGGATTTATTGGAAATACATCAGTTGATGTCGATAAGGTTGACCCCTTATCATCTTCCTCTAAAGCTTCAATAAATACTCTAGTACCGTGTAATGATCTTTGGGAATTCAATCTTAAGCAAAAAAAGTGGACTTTACTTCATGACGGTTCAAATTATGAAATCGATCCACTCATTCCTACTCCTCGGTATCTTCATAAAATGACATCCATTAATTCATTATCTTCCATAGGGAAAAAGGGCCATTTTGGGATCTTTATTGCCGGAGGAAAAGATTCAAATTCCGATCTGATATACAATAACCTGATATTTGATCTAGTTGACAACAAATATGTGGGAAGTTCTCCAATAAATCTTGTGGTAGGTAGTAGTGATCCAATCAAAGATAAGGAGTCTGGTTTAACCAGTTTTGCAAATTTAAACTCAGATTCTTTACTAAATGTTAACTATACTAATAGTGTAATTGTGAGCGTCACCGAAGAAACCGATCATACATATGAACATAAACAAAGAAAAATGATAAGAGGAGATTCAGTAGTTGCAGAGGGACAGTTTGGTTCCTCGAAACCAGCGAAAACAACCGTCGTGACTACAACCACCACGTCTAAATCAGAGTCCATTATTGTGTACTCCCCGGTAACTCTGAGTATGGAGGAAAATCAAAACCCTTTAATTTCATTTCCTATAGGTAAAACCATCAAACGAGGCAAAGTTCTACGTACCAATAGATTAGATAAAGATTCTGACATATATCCAAGCATTACCAAGAAAAAAGTGATCCAAACAATTCCTTATAACTTGAGGTACCCTACTGGAGGGTTGTTTGGTAGAAATATAGTTATAACAGGATTTTTAAATGGGGAATTTGATATTTCAATTTTCATATTCAATATTCCAACTGGGAAATGGTCAAGATTGAACATATTTTGCAATCACGACTATGGGGCACATAGGTTTTGGGGAGGGTTTGCTTGGCAATCTCATCATAAAGTGGTGTTATTAGGAAACTTCTTAACCTCAAGAACTACCAGTAGCATAAGATTTTTCAGTCTGATGTTGACGGTTAGTTTACCTATTACGAACATTCTAGCAAGTATAGAATTGGCAGATCGAAGTGATTTCAATAAGAATAATGCTCAAACGTTTAGAGAAGATTCTGGTAGTACGGATAGTAGCATTGATTTGCCAAGCAGGCGAAAATACGAAGAAGGATCATCTTTTGAATATTCATCTGATACCGAAGATGATGAAGAAATAGTAACCAGAGAAACTAAAATCTACGATGAAGAAGTCAAAGAGTTAGACAAGGAAGGAAAATCTATATCATTCAATGATTATGTACATTATGCGGCACCGAAAACAAACTTCACAACCATCAGGTCAGTATTTCCTCCCGCTGCAGTGACTCTTGGAAGAATTGCTCTTGATCGTTATGGAGATTTAGTGTCAGATTTTGAATTAGTTTCTGCCAATGGAGATAGAATCCCCGTGTCTTTAAATATTCTTGTCGAGAGATGGGGTAGATTTTTTATCGAATTACTTGCTAAGGGCTATGTTAAAGCAGTTCATCAGTTTGAAACAAATCAGCTTGCAGATGCGATCGATCTTCGAAAATCTAAAGATTCAACCAACTCTTCAAACTCAAGAAGTAGTAAAATGAAATCCTCTTTATCAGCAGCTGGAGGATCTACTTCGTTAACTTCAGCTCTGGAAGTTGAAGTGAAGAAAGTTCATTCCAACAAAGCGGACCTGAATACTTCACCTGGTGGTTCACATTATTCTGAGAATAAGGGCCATGCATTCCATTTATCCTTACCAGTTCCCAAGAAACTTCCTAAGAAAGATGCGCCCCAATTTAGGCTACCATTTCAAGAGTCATCTTCCAGCACTTCTTCTTTAAAGTTGGTGAAATCTGAGGAAGCTGGTGACTCTTCTCCGTCTTCAAAAAATGCAGAGTTATTTGTTCATGAGAGTCCTGATTATGTTGTAGAAAGGCCAACTACAGCTAGAGTCTCTTCCTCTGTTGACCCTCATCATGCAGAATTGTTCAGTTCGGCTGTCACCAACAGTAACGAATCTTCTGGAGCAAATGCTCATAATAATGCTATTCGTAAGGATTCGGTGAGCTCTTTTGCAAGTGCTGGTTCATTGTTCAATTCTCATTTACTGGAAATACCTGCTCAGTTACCATTACCCGATGAACCAATTCCTGCAGTTCCTGCTAATCCAAGTTTCCGTTCTTCTTCCAGGAGAGGTTCAAGTGATTTTAGCTCACCAAGAGCCTCACTTATTCATACTTTAACAGTCTTGAGGAATATTCCAGGACCAAAATCTCCTAGGGACTCACCTTTCTCTTCACCAAGAAATTCGATCTCTGGTCCAATCGGTGCGTCTTTTGCTTACGATCAAGTAGTGAAACTTTCAAGTTCCCAGAATTCAGATAAATTGAGATTACCCACCAACTCAAACGAGTCTTTAGAGAATACCAGAACAGTTCCGCCTGTGCCAGTAATAGACAGTTCACCGAACCATTCCGAATCTGGATCTTCCGAGAATTCTTCCAAAAAGTCATCTTATGCAATGAGTTCTAGCTTAAGTGACTTGGGTAGAAATGAATTAAATCAAAGTTCAGAAGAAGATATGACATTGTTGGACAATAGTCTTTTGGATTTTCAGGAAACTGAAAATGGAAAATTTAAAATGGAACCTTCGCTAATTCCAAGAAAAATGTATATACCATTTCCAACGGTCTCGGTGAAAGGATTTTGTGAATTCTTATACACTGGTCAAGTTGGTAACAAATGGTTATTGGCTCCTACAACGTTAGATAATTTGGCGATAGCGAAGTTTTATCGAGCTCCATTATTGTATGATTTGATTTGTGAAGTACTCTTCGGTATTATAGGAAGAAAAGAGAATCAAGTTGTAAACGAAAGTTCAAAATTGAAACGAAGATACTTCAAATTAATTGAACTAACAAATAGTAAATTAGAGCCATATTTTAAATTCCCTCTTGACGAATATGAAGGATTAACGGACACTGTTGACGATGGATACCTAGACATAAATCTTTTAAAGAAAAATTCAGACATTCATAAGAATAATTCTGCTATTGTCAGTATCAAAAAAGCAAAGAAATTGTCACAAAGACTTCACAAGAAAGAGCTGGGAGATACAATAGTATCCGGTGACTTGAATGCTGGAAGGTCCCCTCCAAGTACATCAACAGCAACAACTTCCAAAGGAGGAGAACTCAAAAATGGTGAGGATTCTTCTGAGAAAGAAATATCATCAACCTCAGATGACGAAGCAAATGATTTCGAATTAGGGTACTTGAAAACAAGTGACCAACTTGATTCAAATCTAGGACCAAGATCTAAATCTATATTTGATAAATCAGGTGGAAGTGGTGTAGGTTTTGAATTTCAAACGGCTTTAGAATCAGATGATGACGATGAAGAGGACGAAAATGAAAAAATGTCTCAATTGACACTTGAGAAATTGGTTTCTCCTAATGCTCCAGTCCCCACTGATTACGTTATTGACTTAATTTATGAAATGGGTGCAGTTTTAAGTGATATAAAGTTGATGTTGAGAGCGTTAAATGCGAGACAAATGTCTAGAATATTATCTCAATGGAAGGATGATATTGAAACAAGTATTGATGCTTTGGAGAATAAATATCAAGAGCAGCTCAAGAAGGAGAATGGTTCAGAGAAGAATAATGAACCGTACACAAATTCAAATCCAGAAGCGAACCAGACAAATAGGAAGACTGTGTCCTCTACGCCAAATAATGATTCCATCACCCAAGATTCCTCTAAAGCTTCCTCAATGAATGTCCATCAGAAAGGTTCTATTGCAAATTCATCCACTACATCATTACAGACTTTAGCAACTGCTCGTACTGACATTTCCGAGAAAACTCCTAGAAATAGCTTTCCTCGAATTCTTCCATTTTCCACCATAAAAAAAGCGTCGGTTGCTGAAAATAAAGAAGTTGATAAGAGAATTACCAAAATGATTAAAAAAGACGAAAAATTGAAATTGAAAAATGAAAAAGATGAACGAGTGAAACAAGTACAACAAATGAAATTGGAAAAGCAAAAATTAGAAAAGCAGAAATTGAAAAGTGATGAAAGACTGACAAGCAGAAGTGATCTGAATCCTCAAACCCCTCCGTATCAACAAGATCCAAGTTCTTATTCGTTATCAAGGACTCTGACAAGCGATGTCCAAACGAATTCTTCTAAGAAGGGGCATGGATTTTTATACAACCTAAGTCACCCCTTAATGCGAACAAGTACAATGTTATCTGATGAGTATAAGTCTACCAGTTTCACTGGTAGTGGAGGTAATAACTCCAATTCCGATGCAAACTCAATTGAATCTACGGTTTCGAACAAGTCCAAAATTAGAAAACATGGATTGTTTACTTCTAAGTCGAAGAGCAAAGATCCATCACCAATCATTGATAGCTTCAGTCCATCTAAATACAACCCACTTTCAAATTTCAAATCTACAGTTAGTCTTCAAGCTAGCGAAAGCAAAAAGCCAGAGTCAAATAAAGTGTTAGGGATCTTCAGCAAGAGTACAGATAAGGATAAGGATGGTACAAGAAGGTGATTGAAGAAGATACAAAGAAATAACAAAAGCAAAGCAAAAAAGAAAACAAACTTCATTGACGTTGAGGTTTGAGACTTGGTCTACCGATAATGTAAACTTTGTAATTCATAAATGCGAGACTTTGACTGAAATAAATAAACGTAATCACTGGGGTAGTTGGAGGAAATAGTGAGCGCAATGTAGACCGACAAGAAATCGAATCTTTTATCTTCCGTTAGGTGCAGCTCTAGCATCTATAGTGAAACGAGATTTCATGCGGCACCCCTACCTAATGTAATAGAATACCAGGATGCCTAGAAAATTAGGAACCTGTAGGTTAATCTAATGGAGACGAGCTTGTTCTTGTCATGGCTGCAACCAAACTCCGAAAATCACTCCACTCTTTTACATATGCATCCTGTGTGCTAGCCTGCATTTTGACAGTAGGATCAACCAGAAAAGTCAAACAGAAATCGGAGTTTTTCTCAGTGCTCCGAATATTGCTTAGCTATCGCACAATTAGTAAGCCTTGATGGTCTGCATCTCTTGAGTTGCAATAAGTATGCAATGGGGAGAATCAAATGTTATTGCTGTTTTTCCACCTTTAAT
Source organism: Chernovozyma sophiae-reginae (assembly GCA_030564725.1). Lineage (NCBI taxonomy): Eukaryota > Fungi > Ascomycota > Pichiomycetes > Serinales > Debaryomycetaceae > Chernovozyma > Chernovozyma sophiae-reginae. The sequence continues at coordinate 43,334 of JAKTYG010000020.1, forward strand.
AGGATTAGACACTTCTTTACTGAACTCCGTAGCCCAACTAGTTATAGAGAAAGCTAATCCCTGTAAAATTCGGATATTTTGAACCAGAAATGTCACCATACTTCATGATCGGTGCTCGGAATAACCACACATGGGGTTTTTGGTGGGACTCACACGACTGTCCTCCAGAACGGCACTATTAAAGAAAGTAAGTATGTCCTTTAATTTCCATATTGTTCAAGTATTCCAGTAATATTTTGTCAATCAAGTAAAAATGTCACTTTCTAAAACTACTGCCACTATTAAATTAAACTCAGGTCACTCAATTCCCGCATTAGGGTTGGGTACTTGGAGAGCTTCCGAACCTGGTGCCGCTACTAATTCTGTTAAAGTTGCACTTCAAAATGGTTACAGACACATTGATACTGCTGCCATTTATGGTAATGAAGTTGAAGTTGGTGAAGGTATTAAACAATCAGGAGTCCCAAGATCTGAAATCTTTGTTACTACCAAACTTTGGAATGCTGATCAAACTAATGTTGAAAAGGCTTTGAATACTTCGTTGGAAAAGTTGGGTTTGGATTATATCGATCTTTATCTTATGCACTGGCCCTTATATTTCGATGAAAATAAGGAGCCAGATTTTGCTCATAAGTTTGAAGATACTTACAAAGATATGCAAAAATTAGTTACTCTGGGTAAAGCCAAATCTATTGGAGTTTCTAACTTCACCAAAGCTAAGTTACAAAGATTACTTGCTGATCCTGAAGTTACCATTCCTCCAGCAGTCGATCAAATAGAAGGACATCCATTATTACCTCAAGATGAATTATTGGATTATCTTAGAGAAAATAATATTGTGGCGGAATATTATTCTCCATTTGGATCTGAAGGTGCTCCATTACTTAAAGTTGGTTTAGTTAAAGAATTGGCTGACAAGTATAAAGTTTCTCCAGGTCAAATTATAATTTCGTGGGCTATTCAAAGAAAGGTTGTGGTGTTACCAAAATCTGTTACTGATTCAAGAGTGATTTCAAATTTGGAGACTCTTACTTTGTCCGATGAAGATTATAACAAATTGAGTAAATTATCTGAAACTGAAGGAGTTAATAGAACTTGCGATCCAATCTGGGGTGGTAGAAGTGTTTTTGAGTAGACGTTTTTTTTTTAGACAAGTATAAATGTATCGTGAAATCTATTTATTTGTAGTTGGAACGAGGGAAAAGGAAAAGACGGTGAACAGCTCAAAGTACAACAGCTAAAATTACAGACAAGTGTAAGGGTGTAGGCGGGAGGAGCTGACTGAGCAATGAACAATGAACAGTGAACAAATAATCCAGCGACGAAGAGCCCGAACTTACTCAGAATGCTCAAATTGCGAGAGCAAAGCATCTACCCCGCTACAAAACAAGACACCAGCTATGAGGAAGATTCAACCTCTAATCATCTACAATTCTAACCACGATACATTCTTCAGAAGCTAAAAGTCTTTGAACTTTGATAAGGATCGTTTGATCTTGTCGATCCACCCCCGCGTTTCTTAAAATCAATTCTTCTTTCTATAAATAGTTCTTTGTTGGTATATCAGCTCTCTCCTAAAAGCTCGCCGGAATTAGTGAGAGTCGCGGAAAATCTGCCCTGGCCGTGCGCCCTCTTTTCGAAAACTCGCCCCCCCCCCCCCGCTGCCCAGGTTTTGATCTTTCTTCGGGTGTTTAAAATGTTCTTTTCTACTTTAAGTTAAATATCTATTGCTAGTTTCAAAGTTCCATCATTTGATAATTACCAAACATATCCTTTGCTTTTCTTCAGGATAATTCAATTTTGAAAGAAATGTCTAATAAAATCACCGACCTTGTAGAATATGCCTACGCGAATTTAAAGAACATACCTAAAGGTCCTGAATATGAGAATATGGTGAGAGGTGTTCCTTATGATTCCATGGTGAAATATCTCGTTGTTAGAAGAATAATATCTCATGAATTGGCACTGGATTATCAAAATATTAGGCTTAAAGATTATTACTACGATGTAGACAAGTTTCAGGCCACTAGATATAATTATTTGAGTAAGATTTTCGGTCTGATCTCTCAAGATAGTTTCATTGAACCTCCATTTTATGTTGATTATGGATGCAATATAGAGTTGGGTGCCAAGTTTTACGCGAACTTCAATTGTACCTTTCTAGACTGTAGTTTGATTGTGATTGGAGATAATGTTCTACTTGGACCCAACGTTACATTTACTACAGCTACTCATCCTGTAGATCCAATTGCTAGAAAGAATGGTGATGAAATGGCTTATCCTATTTTTGTTGGAGATAATGTTTGGGTAGGAGCCAATGCGGTTATATTGGGAGGAGTTACCATAGGTGAGAATAGTGTAGTTGCTGCTGGAGCGCTCGTGAATAAAGATGTTCCTCCAAACACAGTAGTTGGAGGAGTTCCAGCAAAAGTTTTAAAGAAATCGATCAACGACGAGGATGTATCAAATATTGAAGTTCAAGAGAATCAGTAGACAGAGAGTGGTAACACATGGAAGATAAAGGTTGGAGTAGACCATTAGTCGAGTGGTGAATGAGATTTAGATATTTATGAGAAATTTACGGAGAACTAGAGAAAGAGAATTTACTCCAGGACTGGAATTTATATCTCAAGTCAATAGTTGCACATCAATATTTGGAATGACAAGAGCCTTTAGAAGATATATGTATAAATACATCGATATGCTTAAACATTTATGATAAAAATCTTTTCCAATCTTTACCAACCTCTATGAACCTCTCTACCAAGCTCTTCCTACCTGTGGAGCCTTTCATAGCTTGACGACCCGCGAAAGACAAGAACTGGGTCCAGTGCTAATCTTTGCCAGCAATACCGCATAAGTTTTGACCTCCTCTGCAGGACCGTTAACTGCACGTTAAACGATTCACATTATTTAGAAACTCACCTTGTGGGCAGTATTTATAGACTATCAATAGACAGAAACAACTCAAAAAAATAAAAACAAAAAACACCCACAATCATGTCTGAGCGGAACCAGAACATTCTTGGACTGAGTCAATATATTCAACCTGATACTGAAGCCACTCAGTTCGGATCAAGTTCAGCTGGTGCAGGATCTTCATCCACACAAGACAATATTGGTGGCACTAGTAATTCATTCTTTTCATTTGCAAACTTTACTAATCCAAAAGTTGATCTTTCGTCTACTTTCAAGCCATTTACTTCCGGAGTAGATTGGTCTAATGGAAATAACAAAGTTAAGGAACTTCAATATACAGGAGGCGATACTTTAGATGAACCAGTATGGCATACTCTACGTAGAGATCTAGTTCAAATTGGTAAGAGACTTGCAATCGTAATCTGGCCAGCTCAATTGGCAACCTTAGCTTCAAAACAACAACTGCGACTTGTAGAATTTGCTCAAAGCAACGGAGTTCATTTGCCTGCTCTGCTTGTGACTGAGCGTAGAATATCAGTTTCTCAAGATGATTTTGATATTGAAGGAGACGCTTACGAGGACACCACCACTACCCTTATCAAAAATAATTTGGATTGGGATCTTTGGGGACCCTTAGTATTTTCATTGGTATATTCAGTTGCTCTTGGTTTTGCTGCTCCAAATCATCAAACCAATCAGGTATTCTCAGGAACCTTTACATTTTTTTGGTTGTTTTCTTTGATTATAGGTCTTAATATCCAGCTTCTTGGTGGGAATATATCCTTTATGTCTGCTATAAGTGCCAGTGGATATTCGGTATTCCCAATTGTCATTGGGAGCTTGTTGTGCTCGTTAGTGATTAAATGGAAGCTTATACGATTAGTTGTTATGTTTGTGTTATGCTCGTGGAGTATTTACTCAGGTATAATGAGCTTGAAGTGCTCTGGGGTCTTGCCTGGGCGGGTACTTTTAGCGGTGTATCCGGTGGGATTGATGTATGCGGTTTTGGGATGGCTATGTGTGATAAATTGAGACTGATGAAGGATATTGGTGAAGAAAATATAGATAGTTATCAACAAAACTTGTAAACGTGTGTTGCTCTTACGAGCGTATCTGGTAAATACTTCGATGAGAATACGAGTTTTCAGACCAACTAATGATATTAGCTAGTACATTGAGCAGATAGTACAGAAATTACTGAGGGGCCGTACCAACAGTGACCCAGCTTCATGTTTGAAGAGGAAACTAATCCATAGATAAGCTTAATGAAGGCTCTCTGTTACAATATGAGCCATCGATGTTTTCTATAGGAGACCTGCTACAAATTTAGTGACTATCTTGTATATCTATAATCTATTTAGGCTATGGTACATAGCATGATGAATATGATTTTAATTAAGGGGTGTGTAGACAATTTATCAGTTCCATTCTTAGCTGTGGTTGATGATGAAGATGATGATGATGTTGATGATAAAAGTGAACTATTAGAAGTCGATGATGTTGCTGAAGATGTGGAATGTGATATTGAACTCGAGTTAGATGCCACCGAAGTGGTTGAAGTAAAAGTTTCTTCAAGCGAGTAGCTGGAGTTGCCAACAATTGTGAATTTTACTGTTCGATCTTGTAAATTGAAAGTGGTGAAATATTGACTAAGAAAATTAGCCCCCAACACCCACTTATCACTATCTGTGGTGCCCTGAATCTTGGAAGCACAATAACCTTGAAGATTACTGCTGGTGTACTCATTTCCCATGAAATATGCTGAAGAAATATTGAGAGTATTAGTTTGATCAACTTGAAGTACTATGGAAGCATTCTGTATGCTACAAGGGAAAGCATAGTTTCCTTGACCATCAACAACCAATTGGGATCCAAATAGTTTTGTATGTACGGCATCAGCATCCGTCATAGATAACACCATACCGGTAGTACCAGTATCAATTATGGCTTGACGAACACTGTTAGTTGCGTTAAGTACAGAACTAGAGCCGTCATAGTTGATAACCGCTACCGAAGAAATATTCATGAGCCAATATTCGTCTGAGTTATCAATAACATCAACGGTGACAGATGAAGATCCGAATGGATTTGTTGACTCCAAATATGTTCCAAATGAGATCAAGCCTCCATAATCAGACGGTAATGAAACCGAAGAATCGTTGGGATTCGACAACACTACGGCGGATGAACAGTTGGTTTGAAATAAAACCAGGAATTGTGGTTTATCAATCACATCTTCTTCATAAAGCTGATAAAGAAAATTCCTATTAGAGGTATAAGTGGAAGGGATTCCCATAACACCACTGATGTAATAACCATCAAATATAGCAGGAGCGGTAGTAGCCAACCCAAAGGAAAAGTTATTAATTGAAAGGGTAGAGTCTAATGCTACCATGGCTGAACTAGGGACTGAAATGACGTCTCCAGAGACAACATCTCCTGAATAAGTCAAAGTGAATGGAGATGCCGACAGAAATTGAAAAGATGACAGATTGAATGTGGGAGATGATGAGTCGGTACATGCAGAAGAAGTACAAGATGAATTGTATATCCAAGACAAAGGACTTCCAGTATCCAACAAGAGAGGGAAAGTTTGAGTTGATGAAGCGTCGGAAATATCAAAATTAAGATAATATATCGATCTTGAAGGATCTGATAATATCATTAGGGTACCATTTGAAAGAGTTATGGTCGGACCGCTGCTCTCCTTTGATCGGGAATATATTAATGAAAATTTCAGACTCGATACTGGTTCTTTCAAGTCATCAATAGTAGAAACTCTAAAATCTCTAACTGGATGTATGGCCAATACTATCGCTGCCCAATATAGGGATACGAATAAACAGAATTGGAAAAAATACATTTGCCCCCAAAGCAAAGAGAGATTTTTGGTCGCCTATGTAGAGTTGAAAGAAAGCACAACTGAGTTCAACACTGCACCCGAATTAAAAAGTACAGGTATCGAGGAACAAGCACCACGGTTTATGAAAATCTCAATATGGAATGGGATACGACGTATTGACAGGTCCTCAAAATCGGGAGATCAAGTCTTTTGATCAGTCAGATATATTTCTAGACCAGTAGAAAAAGTTGCTTGGTTGAATGATATTTTTCAACTATCAGACCCACACCTTCGAAAAGCAAACATGCAAGTATTTTCAAAATCAAAATGGTTATTCAATATGCCAATGCCCAAATGAAATCTAGACACTAACACTTTAAGAACAAGGGAACTAACCGTCAACTCAGGGCAGGGTATCTAAAAATATATTTGTCGAGATTCAATTCTAAGAACACAAAAAAATGAGGGACAAGCAATTCTGATGATTCTGTCTAGTTGATGGTTAAAAGAAGTAAGAAAGGGTTAGCAGATCCTACTAATAGTCTCAATCCGAAATCCCTTTCAGTTTATGAACCGATTTGAATCTGAATAAGACTAGTAGACAGTGAAAGATGTTGCTTTAGTCAGTATGGTAATTCTGCTTTGGGATGAATGGGTCTCAATTATGAGATAGATTTCTCGTAAATGTTACGCGTTTGGCAGTTTTTCTCGAAAGAAAAACAATCAGGGTGTCCCAAAGTGGAACAAATAAGGTCCAGTTACTTAAAGCTGCGGCATTGGCCATCGTATCGTGGGCCACTTTTGGTGTTACACATTGAACTTCCGACGTCCTCTCATTGATTACGAAGACCATTTCCGATTATCTTCTTTGTTCAAAAGCCTTGGCCACAAAGTGGAATTTTCAAGTAGTAAAAATATTCACGTTGTTACAATTGAAGAATCTATTATCAGTCGAAGTTTTGATACATGGCGTGAGAAATAGAATCTCCCAGAGGCAACTACACACTCCTCATACCCTAATTTGGATTTCTCTGGAACATATTTTCCACAACATCTTTCAGTAAGTTACTCATACAATTTAACACACATATCTTCTCTAATGTACTTTGCCTAACAGTTATTTGGTCTAACCTCTAATGTAATGTCTAACACTTTCATCCCGTTTTTCAGTTGTATATTCTATAACTCGCAATGTCTACCACTTTCTAGTACCACTTGCTGGTAGTTTGATTCTCTTCTCTTTACAGAATCTTGCTTTCTTCTTCCTAATGGCCGCTCAAAATTTTTGAAATCTGAGATTTTCACTTCATTTGGCGTAGTGGTCGTGTCGCTCAGGAGAGCGCACTTGATTTGAACTTCGCTGCGACAGGTGGCGCAGTTCGTTCAAATTGAGAATCGGAGTTGACGGTTCGAACCCTTCCAAAGAAAGAATTTAACCTTAATGATGATTAAAATGGATGTGAACAATCTCTGAGTTCCATCAAACGATGGAGCGTGGATTACAAAACCTGCCTTCCTACTGAGTTAAATTCTTTTTTTCTTTTTCTTCTATCTGCAATGATTTTACAATGCTCACTATTGCTCTTGCTCTTGCTCTTGCTCTTGCTCTTGCTCTTGCTCTTTGCTCTTGCTCTTGCTCTTGCTCTTGCTCGTACTCTTACTCTTACTCTTGCTCTTGCTCTTGCTCTTGCTACGCATTCTTGAATTCTACAGTTGTTTCTTAATCTATACGGTTGTGTATTAGAGCTTAATCCTGTTTACCCTTATTCCTTCGTTTCTTTCTTTCCATCTTGGCAATTGCCTTAAGATCATCTTCACTAGGTTCATATATATGCCAAACTGTGTAATGAGGTAACCCTCCAACTTTGAACCCCATTTTCTTGGCCATTTTACCAAAAGCTTCGGTCTCAGCGTGGTTCAAGAATGTAAATGCTGGGAAATGAACTCCATGTCTGAATATACGAGCTTTGGCCAATATTGAAACCCCTCCCACTCCATCAAGATCCAACACTTCGTCTGGATTACCTCTTGGGTCCCTAACATAAGCTAAATGAACTCTCCAGGTTGGGTATTCTGCATATCCTTCCACAATAACGTCATCTTCATCTAATGTCTTTGCCAAATCGAGAGCAGGATCAGATTCAATCCAAGAATTTAAATCATAAGCTTGTTCATTACCCAAAAATGTAGGTAACGGTCTCCATACATTTGGTACCATGACATCATAGTCATGTTTCATAAGATCCTGAATCACTGAGCCCGGACATGTTTCAATGTCAACATCTCTCCAATATACCCAAGAATGTTCTGGCTTCAAAGCATTAGTAGTCAACCAGTTTCTTGCACGGCCCATCAACTTTCTTCTAATACCTTGAACTTTAACCGCATGTCTATCACTAAATCCTTGACCAATTATTTGACCAAAGTCTTTATGAAAAATTGAAACGGATCGGAAAGGTTTTGAATAATCCTTATGATAAGAACCAGGATCACTATATGACTTTTGAACGTTTCTGATATAATCTTGATCCATATATAGTTGATACAAATCCGCAGATCCTCTGAATTTAGCAGATTTCCTCTTTTCTTCTTCAGACTGTAAATATTGCGTCAAGGTTCCGTTTTGAAGAGCCACAGAATATTCAAATACTGTCTCTAACGTTCGATCATTTTCACTACAATCAGAAACCAAAAACGCGATATCAATGAGAGAATGATCATACGTCAAGTTCATGATGTTATGAAATGCCATTGGAAGTACAGCCTCAGCATTACGAAGCGGCATTAAGAAAAGAACCACATCACCTTGTGATGCACCATCAGCAGAACCACGATAATCGTTGAGATCGTAAAAGCTAACTGTATCTTTGTAGAGTTGATCAGTAGATATTTCAACTTCCTTTGGATCTAAGATCTCATCTACTTCTTGATGATCTACTTTATTAACACCATCCTTTGTGGCCTCATATGCTTGGGCTTTCTTCAGCGCAGGTGACACTAAACTGGACTCTGAAGTTCCACCATGGAAGAATAAAAACCATATCACTATTACAGAAGCAACTCCAATGGCAATTCTCTTATAGTTACTGCCATACTTATTTCGCCTTGGATTTAGGGTATGACTGGATGTTAGTAAATAAAACTACTACATAAAGTAAATTTAATGATCTGTGTGTGATCTTGACTCTTGGTCAGAGTTCAAATCGAAACAAATTGAAATGATCCAAAGGGACTTTTAAAATTCAGACTACTGAAGCTTCAGTTCTGTCCTGAAACGATAGTCATTTAAAGTCAATTCGATACAAAATTTGAATCATCTTGATTCAAAGGCAATTATAAGTGGACAAACTATTGTGATATTCTCATTTCTATGGCAATTATTTATTTACCCACCATTCAATGTTATTCTCATATCTTTGAATTTCAATCAGTTCTCACTACAACAAAATTAGCTATACATACATTGGAAGGTCAGACTTCTTTCCGTAATCGTCCAATATCATCGTTGCTTCTTGATGATAAAAATATTTTACGGAAGCTCTTCCTTATTTTGAAGTCTATGGGAAAAATGTTTTTCTTGCTGTTATGTATTTTGTAGCTTTGGATGCTCGATTCACGTCAAAGTCATTGATGTTCACTAGTCGTGCCAAATTTCAAAACACTTGTTTATGCAGACCCCTTTGTGCCTGAGAGCCTGAAATTTTGTGGATAATGAAATGTTCTTTCCTCGTGCATCCCTACTCCCCGCCACTACACTTTACATGAAAACCTCACAACTACTTGTCCGAAGGTCAATTTTGATCGAGAATTGCTCAGCTTTGACTTGGATGGGATATTTTTTTTTTTTTTTTTCAGAGAGCCGATAAAGGTTGAATTATGTAGTCTGTTGTTCATTGTATACCGGCTCACATGAATATTAATTTCCTTTTTTCCTTTTTTTTTTACTTTTTTTTTGATGGTACCATTCTATTATTGGTCTACTCTTGTCTATACAACTTCAGCTAATCCATGCTTCTCGGGTTGAAACCAAACATTTCTTAATTCATCCCAGCAAATTCTGGCAAGCTCAGAAGCACGAGCTTCTCCTAATGATGATTTGGCTTCAATGTAGACTTTTAGTTTCGGTTCCGTACCAGAACCTCGACATGTAAACCTGATGACGTCTGAATCATTCCCGTGATTTAGTTTCACCAAAGCAGTAATCATTTGTGAATTTGGGTCAACAGGAAGTAATGGCTTATGATCTATGGTCGTAGAGTCATAGCCCGTGGTTAAATCTCTCCATTCTAAAACTTGAAGTCTTTCCCCAATTGATTCTGGACAGTCGGAATCGTACAATTTCCTTATCACTTCGTTGAATATAAACTCCGTTTGCAGTGGTCCTTCACTTAATTTATAATATCCATTACATTCTTTGAACCAACCGTAACGATTGTACCCTTCTTCAAGTTTTTCAATAGGAGTGATACCTCCTTCTGTGAACCACAGCTGATATAATTGAAGCCATTGAACAAGGGCCGCAACACCATCCTTATCACTAACCAGATCAAACATGTAGCCAATTGCCTCTTCGTATGCAAAGGGAACAATCCATTCATCCCTTTTCAATTCAATCGCTCTGTTACCAATCCATTTGAATCCTGTTAACGTATCTTCATAGTGGAATCCATGATATTGAGCCATAGATTTGAGTACCTGAGACGAAACTGTAGAGTTAAGAAGATAAACATTAGGTAAATCAGAAGCGGCTGTATTCTGAGGGTCAATAATCCACATGGCAAAAAGAAAACCAATTTCGTTACCCGTGAGCTGCTGCCATTCTCCCTTAAGTGTCTTCACTGCAACACTGAACCTGTCAGCATCAGGATCATTAGCAACAACCAAACTATAATTTAAGCTCTCTGCGAGAGAAATCGATAATTCCAATGCCCCTTTTTCTTCTGGATTGGGGAATTTCACAGTTGGGAAATCTGGATCTGGATCTAATTGAGTAGGAGGAACTTCCCACATATTCTCATGTTCAAATTGAAAAAGCTCAACTGTTGGTTTAAAAATATCAAATCCAACCCCATGCATAGGGGTATAAACAAAGTTGAAATTAAGTCGAGGAACCTTAAGCATTGACCGTAACTTCTCGAGATAAGACTTAGTAGCTTCTTCCCTGACAGGAATTAATTGGCCCGACTTTAAACCTTGTCTGAATGCCTTGGTAACATCCCAAACCCCTTCCCAAGGCACTAAGTTGTTTGCAATTGAATCCGCAATACCAACATCATGAGGAGGAATTATCTGGCATCCATTGCCATAGTATACCTTGTATCCATTATCTTGGGCAGGATTGTGGGAGGCAGTCACCATAACCCCACCTGATGCGTGGTACTGGTCAATGGTGAAGGGTACCATTGGAGTATGAACCAACCCACCATCACTCGCTACATCAGCAGTTGTTTCCACGGTACATTTCGTAGAGGTCAATGACTCTTCCGATAAGCAAGTCACTGAGCCTAGATAATATACCTTGAGGCCGTAAGATAATGCTACACTTACTGCTAATTCTGCAAATCGTTGCGAATGGTGTCTATGATCGTAACCAACAACAAGAGAAGCCTTCGATTTGAATTGCTCCGACAAGTATTTGACTAAACCTTGAGATGCCTGTAAAACTGTAACATCGTTCATATGAGCAAATCCTGCTTTCATGGAGGATCTTAAACCGGCAGTACCAAAGGCAATTCTTTTTGATAGTCTTTCTTCTAGCTCGTGGAAGTTAGAAGCTTTTTGGAGCTCGATGATTTCTTGTCGTGAGCTCAAATTAATGTCAATTGAGAGCCATTGCTCCACTAACTCATCAATTGATGGCATATTCTTATAGTGAACTTTGTAATAATGTTGTGATTTAGTTGTATGTAAGATCACAAACTCTCGATAAGGGGACTTAGCAAAGTTGCATACCTTGGTGAGTATGGGTTATCAAATTACACAAAGCCGCCAGTTATATCACCTTTGGTGCCACCAATTGCTTGAAGAAGTTGCAAAAAAAAAAAAAAAAATAAGAACAACACCATATACATAACACAAGGCTTTCAAATAAACTTTTGATCCTCTTTGTCTATATATATTACATTCTAGCCTACATCTATACAGGCGTTAAACAACGGCATAAAAGCCAAAACTTTGTCCCCAGCAACAAGGTAACCGTTCACATACCACTGCTACCTCGCTTACCAACCAATGCGGTTAATCTGACACAAGGTGTTTCTTCATCCACACTACACACTATGGTACAAACCGATCTAGTTCATATCATCGTGTGAGAACTATCTAACATTTGATTTCATACGCTAAAACATTACTAGAACTTGTTATAGCCACAAATTCAACTATTCCTTCCTTGAATTTGGAACTCTCTCCAGTAGAAATCAATTTTAAATCTGAAATGGAGGAATCCAACGTTAAATGGGTAACATTATCATTCCATTGTTTACCCTTCTTAATGTATCGATGAATTTGTATCACGTTCAGACTATCTATAGTAGTGATTAAAGAAGAAGAAGGGTCTATCAAGAAGCTTGAGACGTTGGAACCAGGAAAGTCAATCGTATGCACGGTAACAGTTTTACGAAGATCTATAACCTCCAAAGAACTTTGGGGTTCTGCTTCATGATCTTGAGACGCAGCAAGGAGCCAATATCCATTGGCAGCAAATTCTAGCTTGGTGATATTGGGGAATTTGGTAAGTAAGGTAGACACTGGAGAGCCTGTTGTTAAATCGTATACAACAATCTTACCCGAGGCGGTACCTACTGCCAAAAGGATTCCGTCCACATGAAGAGCACCACATGTTAAGGATGTTTTGGTTTGATCATTTTCCAGTACAACTGGCTGACTTTTATATAACAGATTCCATGACAAGCTGTCATTAAGAGACCAAGTTCCATCTCGAGAAAGCATGATAAAAAGGTTTACCAAAGAAGGATGAGCAATTATGGAGAACACTTCATCCAGGTGAGGTGATGGGAATTTAACTAGGTCCGCTGCTGAAGCAACATCATTTGCAAGTATCACATCTTTTCCTTTGAAGGCAACGAGAGGTAGATTGCCTGAAGTATCTTGATTGGATAAGTTTTTAGGAGGTGTAACAAATGCAGTTGCAACTACTTCCACACTTTTGTGACCTGCTACAGTTAACTTTGTTGTCAGCCTATAAACCAAATCAAATATCGATATTGTTCCTGTAGGAGAACCAATTACAAGGCGATTACTTGATTGGTCTAAATCGGAAGATGATATCTTTTTGAAAGGGTGGCATATACTTCCTAACGGCTCTATAGTAGGTTCGGAAGCTACAACAAGTGTAGGTTTCTGAGATTTGTGGAGCTTGAAAAGTTCCTCTCGAGTTGAATTAAGTGTGGCAATTATATCATGAGGTATATCATCGTTAATAACAGGTGCCGATGAGATATCATTGGAAGACAGATTAGTTGATTTCAGAAGATGGTCAACAGTAGAAGGAGCTGGTATGGTAGAATTTCCAATGGAAATACTTAAAGCTTGAAGAGCCTCCACGGCTTCATCACGTTCCCTTATAGCAGTAGCTGCCACTCGAACTGCAGCATCGTGATGATAAAGTGCTGCGCTCAACTCTTCGCGAGCTTTATGGAGTTGTTTCCTCAAGCTGAACACCTCAATGGCTAAAGCGTCCCATTCATTCTGAAAGGTAGAAAGTAAAGATGGAATTGAATTAAATGCAGGAGGTTTGGGCGGTACTACCGATTGCTTGTTTTTCGATATACTAACCAATTCATCTATCAGAAGTGGCTCATCTGTTATGGGATCGGTTCCAGTAGTAGAAATGTATTTCTCAATGAGAGATAGTTCAAAAATAGCTCCACTTCGAGGTGAAACCACCGGATTTGTAGCAATTTCTCCCGAAACTATTGCTGTTAGTAAGGGAATTAAAAAGAAGAAACAACAAATTAAAAACCAAAATGGAGATTTCAAGCACCAATTGTTGTGCATTGGCTATCCATCTAAATCCAATCAGAAGAGAAAGAGTACTCATCTCCGATTGCTTGAGATTTAATCCTTAAAGACTCCATACATATTTGGTGTTCTGAAAAATGTTTTTTTTTTGCAAAGAATTACTACAAGGTTTCTTATACATACGAGAACAGATTAACGAAGTCATAATATCTAGAATTAGTACTTGTCTTGTACTAGAACTTGCTCCAGTCTCTTTTTCATCAAGGCTGTTTCCATGTTTTGGAAACTATGTTGTACATGGTGCTGGCACGACCGATCCATATTGGATCTAGCGAACATTCATTGCTGTTGTTCACGGTGAGCTACCGCAGTCCTTCACTAAAATTGTGCGGCAATCGTATCGGTTTCCCATTTTGCACCCAGAGGGTTAGACTATAAAGCAAAGCTACATAATGAAATAAAAAGTGATATTCTATCATTAATTCACCGGGAACACTAATAATAAACAAATTTCAACTGAAGAACTAAAGCTAACGCGATATGAAATGAAACGGTGGTGAAATAAGAAAATGCAAAAAAAGGACTGAATATCTTCCTCCGACTTTGTAAAAGAAGAAGATAAACAGAAACAGGTTAACTCACATCAGCAGGATGAACAAGGTCAACAAATTCATCAAGGGAAACGTTAAGTTTCATTAGTGAACGAGTTACTTAAAAATGAAACGATTTCAAATATAAGCAACGGCGAGTGCTATTTAATGTTTCACTTCCAGACTTGAAGAGTCTGAAACGTAGGTAGGTTTCACAGCTCTATAACGTCTTCTGTTAGTTCCAAAGAGACCACAACAATGACCTAAAAGTGAAAATAAAATCACAAGGAAAGCAGCGGCCGCTGCACTCCAAATAAAGGCATAGAAATTAATCGACATCCTTGCTTTTATCCCGTAACTTGAGTAATTATCATTTACCTGATTTCTAACCATTAAGTATGCACCTGTTACCAACCCTGCCGATACTAGAGCAATAATGAAAATAGCAACCTGATAAAGGAAATTAAGGAAGGATAGGCAACAGCTATTGGGTGATAAGCAGCATCCAAGGATTTGCACAAGTATTGAAAGAGTCCCGAGCGCAGCGATGACGATCAAGAGCACAAAAGTTGCTTTCGTTAAGTTTTTCACAAGCTTCAATTTGGATATCAAATCTCCTGGTAACTTCAATGTTTCATAAGTAATCGAAGAAAGAAGAGATTCAAGCTCATAAGCAACCAGTGAAGAACTTGATGCAAGAGTGGCATTTAATTCTGTCTTTAAAACAGTTAGAGGATCAAAGAAGAAAGCAGGCTTAGGATCAGAGCACCAGGTAATATTAACGCTTGATATGCTGTTAACAGTTTCGATATATCCTTTACAATATCCCCATAGAGACACTGAATAAACATCGGCAAGACCAAGATCACTATAAGTTAAACTTGATAATAAACTCAGGATTTCTGCTTCAAGCAAACTTAGATTTTGAGTAGTGGTAGCAGAAGTTGAAGAAGAGACAGAAGCTGAAGATGTTGAACTCAGTTTTAAGGAAGTGGTGATAGTAGCCGAATTCCAGCTAGAGTCAGAACTTGACACTGTGGATACTTCGGTGGCAGCGGTTGCAGTAATCGAGTTAGGGGCCAGAACGGTAGTAGTTACCGTGACGGGTTGTGCTGCAGATGAAGTGGTGGCTGCGGCAAGGGAACTAGTAGCGCTATTATCTGCAGTAAGAACACTTTTGCTCAGACCAGTGGTTGTGTAAGTTGCCTTAGTAACCGAAGTAGCCTCTTGGGAGCTATCAGTAGTGGTAATAGTAGCAGAAACAGCAGAAGTTTCAGCCAGAGTGGTTGAGGTTGGAGAAGGCACATTTTCTCCATATCCGAGCACTTGATCTCTTTTCGCCAAGGAAGTGAAATTTATAACGCTTGCTAGCTTTACATCTGTGATATTATACTGAACAAGATATGTGGATGTCAAAAAGTCTTTCGCTTTATAGGAGCCAGTTAAGGCAAATACCGAAAGCACTGCACAAGCAGTTGACAACACTATTAAGAAAAACCTAAATACCTTGAACATCATTTTTAATTGAGCTTAGTATGTTTCTTTAACCTGTGCTTTTATTTTCAGCTCTTTCAATTCAAAGCCTTCAATATGATTTTGAGTTCGAGGGGTTGTGATGGGACCCTATAAACAGAAGTCTGGGGTTTGCTTAGGGTAGCCTATTCTTTAGTCTAATAGTTGGTTCAAGAATGACCAAAAGTGAGTGGTAACCAACGTTATAACAAATAATGTTAGGATGAAAATTTTATCCCTCCCCCCCTTAATCATAATTCATCTATAGGACCACGGAGCTATATATATCATCTGCCAATGCCAAGTGACCCACCGATCCCATAAGATTTAAGTTCTTCTATCGCTTAGCCATTTAATTGAGATATATAGGCGCCGCACGTCAAAAAGTGGCTGGCAGAAAAAAACTTTGGCCCGTGTAGGAGAGAGAGCGTTTAGGGTCAATCTATCGATCTAGAGGCTCAATATAAATGCAAGAAAATAGACTCAAAGCTTGCAAATCTTCTATTATAGGACTACTCTACTTTTTAAATCTCTTAAAATTCAATTTTTCATTATACCTTGATCAGAACATACTACTTTATCAAATGACTGATAGGGCCACAAGTCTGAGCTCAGATCATCTGCATGTGCCAAGTTCAACATTGATTTCGTATTTTGACGCCATATTTTAGATCGTCATGCAGGACAACTGTTTCGCGCACTTGGTAGGTACCTATATCTCAAGGCTGGCTCAGTTGGTTGGCATGGTGATCTGCGCTGGTTATGACTGTTTCAGGAAATTTTGCTTTAATTAGAGGAAAAGTATATAATAGAGAGAATTAGACGAAACTCAGTTTGAGATGAATCTCCAATTGACTCTTTTGTATTGAAATTGCCATTAGCATATAAAAGTGGTTTCATGTCAAGTTCCATAAATTTACATTCCGGTCGGATTGTGAAGTCACTTTGTATCAGAAGGTGTAAATGTAAGACACATATAAACGTGAGGAAGGTAGTTCTGTTGCCACGAGGGGTGGAAAAAGTCTCTCTCTCTCTCTCTCTCTATCTCTCTTCCCCTGCTGCACAATTCTTCACCTTTCAGTAACCTTCGTAAACTAACGCTTGTGCAAATATGTTAATCAAAATGGATTGCTACTTATACTGTTCCATTACACAACTTTCAGTACTCCATATGGCTATATTTACATACTATACATTTTCCTCTAAATCATTGAAACCATCCAAGAGCTCCTGTTCTAGTTCATCCAAATCAACATCAGAAGTTTCAACTTTCTGTCGTTTCTCGGATTCGACCAAATCATCATCTTCGTCAGAAAATAATCTTTTCTTCGAGGTGACGTCAGAATCTGCCTCTTGCTGTTCAAAAACTTCATCAGAATTGGTTGCAATATTGTCATTATCAGGCAAATTGGAAGTATCATCAAGAATATCAGATTCGTTTTTCAATTCTTCTCCAGCTCCTTCCTCTTGATCATCATCATCATCATCATCATCGTCAACTTCTTCTTCGTCTTCGTAATCATCGTCACTTATTCCTGCCAAAAAATCGTCCACCTCTTGTTCCACCCCTTCCAATGAATAATCAACGACACTGCTGATCTCATTTCCAGAATTATTGATCTGATTTCTTTCTACCTGTTGCTCTAATACCTCCTTGTACTTGTTAAGATCTCTATCTGAAATATACCAATCTTTTTCATTAGAGTCTACCAAATACTCTGTTTCATCAACTTTACTCCAACTACTCAAACAGGCAAAAAGCCAATCGGGATTCACAATTTTCACATTAGGGATAAGCTTTTTAGCAACTCTCACCTTGAAAGTTGGACCAACCTTGTAAGCTGTCTTACCATTATCACGACACACAACATGAGTAACATCAGGAAACACTTCACTAACAACTTTCACTCCAAATTGTCTACACCATATTACAATATCAGCTCTATCCAAGTTGATACCAAGTGGCAAAATACCGGAAAATAGAACAGTAACCCCTTCAAGAATCTTATGTTTTAAAGAAGGTATTATGTGGGTGAGATCAGGTTTAAGTTGAAGTTCCTCTGAAGTATTCTTTTCAAGAATTTCATAATATTTGGAATGTATCTTAACAAGAGCCCGTTCAAGAGAGAAGAGCTCTTTATCGTCATCAAATAAAAGATTGTCATCATTATAGGAATTTTCAATAGTCCCCGGATCCGAATCCGATTCGGAATCACTTGGAGTGTGCTTCTCGTGATGAATTTTCTCTAAATCGTGCTGTAACTTGGCTAGAGGTCGATCATGTTGCTGTTGTTCAATAGAAAGATTCCTAATAATTGACTGCTCAAGAAGGAGATTCGCACCACCTCCCAATTGAAGAATTCTATCCACCGGGTTGTGAGGGAAAGTCGTGACATTCTCCTCTTCACTTTTGACGTCATTTACTTCCTTTCCTTCTTCTTCTTTTTCTCCTTCCTCTTCATCTCCTTCCTCAGCTTTTACTTCAGAAGCTTTCTCACCAGTCTCTGTATCGACTGCACTTAAGGAACCATTAATACCTGGCTCGGAGTCCCTTCCATCAATGACTACTTCTGTTCCATTTACTTCTGCTTCCTTTTCTTCTTCTAAAGATTCCAACTTTGCAACAGTCTTGTTCTTTTTTGTCGGACCCATTATCTGTCCATTTTTCTTTGGTAGAAAACTTGAATTGATATCTCCAATTCCAACGAAAAAATCGTACGGAACTACTTTGACAAGATTACTCTCCCACTGCCATACGTCACCCCTATCATCAATAATGGCTACCATAGATTGGTCAACCGGGAATAGTCTTTTAAGATTCTTATGAGTTAAAGACCCACTCTCGTCACGACTTAAGATCCGATCTCCAAAATACTCTCCAGTGGGATCAATAATGTGGGCAATGGCTAAAGCGTAATTCCGAGTGGCCATGGTATAAATATGAAGTTCATAAAGTTTAGATACATTGTGAAGAAATTCTTCAAGGCCAGGACGAAGCTTAACGTAATACCAACATTTTGTTGGTACTAATTTGGGTCCAGTCCAACCTGGCGGCACAATAGTTTCTTCTTCGAGACAAAAAGATCTCACGTCTTTCACAGATCTGAAATTAGGATTAGAAGGGTCCTTTTGCCATTCGCCGACTGTTGGATCGACGGTAGCATGTATAACTGTTTGATCAAGATCTACCACTAAAATTAATTTTTTTTCATCCGCAAGTCGTTTCGTAGTCAGTTTCTCTATTTTGGTGGCTTCATCGTAGCTTATCTTAAGACCTGTATTGTCATGGGACATTTCAATATTTGCTCTATCTTCATAATTATATCCACTATAATCTTTATCATCTTCTACAGCTTTCCCACATAATGCACATAACCCTCCATATTGAACTGCATGGTCGCACGCTTCACGAATAGATATTAGCTCTATTCCGCTATGCGCTACTTCATCCTTTACATGCACATTTATTTCTTCAATGTCACCTTCGATTGGGCTCTCAAACGTCCCAATTCTTTCGACACGAACTTTTGCCGGAGGTTCTTCAGTAGAATTGGCGTCATCCTGATAGTCCCAGAACTTATAAGTGAACAACGGCTTATGTTTGGATACCGAATCTCCATTGTGGCAAAGAACGGAAGAGATCACAACTGGGAAAGGAGTATGCAGGGGTAACGATATATTAGTAAGTTCTGGCATCTCTATCTATGCTTCAAAAGGGTAAGGGTATGAGGTATTTATAATTCTTGGAAAAGAACAATGTTTCGTAGTTACGTTGCCTCTCTACGACTAAAGATTGCACACTCTTTTTCTGTTGAACTAAGGTGTCAGAAGCGTGAGAAATGTATTCTGGTGTACACTTTACACTAAAGATGCTTCAAATGCGGGCAACAACAGCAATTTTTTTATGGATGTTGATCTTATTATTCTGTTGACAAGTTTTCGAAGTGTCTTTTAAAAACTCTTTTGTTCAATTGTTATATTGATTAAGACTCAATGACCCTTCTAATCGATGGTGAAACCAATTTACAGTTGGCGACAGAGCAAGTAAAGATGATTACTCAGCAGAAGATCAAGAATGAATCTGTACAAATATTCACTTATTATATAGCTAGCAAATTAACTGAGTATTATATTAATTCGGTTAGTGTCAATCGTCAATTCATGGACCAAAGAAACCTCTTTAGTAGCATCGTAATTCTTGTTTGTATTTGGCGGGTGTGAGAATCACAACAACAGAGAATATCGTTCTATGCACAACGCGAAATTTCGGGTTTACAAAAGGGAAACGGCTGCAAACATCAGGCGACATATAGAGACATCTTGAGATCTGAGCATAGATTCCACATAAAGTGGAGGTTAGATAGTTCTGTACAAAATTTCAGAAATAAGTGTATAGTAGAGAGTAAAGTTTGAATAAACTCAGTATGCAGTCAAGTACTGAGCCTTGATATGTTTAGAGACCCCAGTTTCGTATATAGAGGTGCATCCATTAAGGCATTGATTAAGGGAAGCTACGGATGAGAATTGGTTTGGTTTGGGTGAGTTTCTTGTTATTCGTTTGATTTTCTGCAAAATAGTGTACTATATCCACTACAGCGGTGCTGAATGCTCTATCCTAGCAATCCAAATTATGAATTTCGATTCTATTATCTCCACCGCATAACCCCAGAACGGCCCACTCAACTGTCCTACTCACCTATCATCCTACAGTTCGTGAAGTTTGCTTATATCTATAATACATTATTTATCTTCCAGCTCATCTTCATCTGAGGATACTTCAGGAGAACCCACTTCTGTTTGTGCTTGAAATTTAGCTGGTGGTGTCTGGGTCTGAAATCCATCTCCAGTATCTACATCTGACATATCAATATCAGAATCTGACTCTAAATCCTTCGGTCCCGAGAGTTCTGCGATGTCCTTGCTGGCATTGCCAGTAGTAAATGACGGAGAATTGGTGGATTCAAGATGCTCCGTAACTTCTGAAGACACCACTTCAGAATCCTGGACTGTAAGGTTCAGTTTCATTTCATAAGGAGAGACAATAGTCTCAGCAGGAGGTTCTACCAACTCAGAAACAGCTCCAAAACTTGGGCTAAATTGAGGCTCGGAATGTTTCACATCTGGAGACGACGATACCAACTTCTGATCAGGGATATCCTTCGCCAGTACATCCACATTTTCAGAGTTGTAAGAGTGATTATTTGTGGTTGAAGGAAAATCAAATTCAGGAAATTCTTCCTCTTCAACGTCACTTTCTTCTTCGTCTGAATTACGCAGCTTGCCAAAATCAAATCCAAATTGGATCTCTTCAGTACCTTTCTGGCGTTCATCTTGTCTTCGTGCACGTTCTTGAGCTATATTTTCTAGCTTCCTTATCTTATTCTGGTTAGCTGACCTAACTGCAAGGACAACTGACTTGAATGCTTCGTGCATCACTTCCTCAAAGTGCAATTTTGTTGAAGAAGTTATTGCATGTGTAGCATAAGGTGAAAAAAATGTTTCCGCTTGAAGAAATACATTGGACTCTCGTATCTTCCTTTTAGCACTAATTCTCTTTTCGTGCTCTTTAAGAGATTGAAATCGCTTACGGGAATATGCTACTATATCGAATTTGGTCAGTGATTTTGGTGTCGAACCAACAGAACGAAGAGTCGTATTCTCTTCCTGCTGAAGCTCATTAGCGGTTGCAACGATCTGATCTGCACTAGACTCAGTGACTTCAGTCCCACCTTTCCTGTCATCATTAGGCTCAGTCTTTTCATCTTCTTCTTCTTCTGTCACTATTAACGACGTGGGTGCTGCAATTGCTGCCGCTGCCTCTGCTAATTCCTTCTCAAACCTTCCCTTCCATTTCATTTCTTCATCGTCTATTAACTTGTATAAGGATCCTTCTGTCATACGTGACTCCTGTTCTAATTTCTTTCTCATTTCTTTCAAATCCGTCGGCCTTTCCATAAATTGAGGAGTATGCTGATAAGTGTAGTCAGGAGGAAGATCTGGAAGATAACTTGGGATATAAGAAGGTTTCTTTGAATCTCTAGGTACTACTGCTGTGATATCATAATGACCCCCAAAAAACAGGGCAGCACCATTTAGACTGGTGTCGGGCGAGATGTTGGATTCAGGTCCTTCTGTGAACAGATTAATCAACTTTTCTTCACTGAACTCCTTCAGCTTTTCATATTCTTTAACTATTTCGCCAGTTCCAATGCTGTGCTGCTTGAATAAAAGTTCAATATCACTCTTGGAAGGTTTTGTCTTCCGCTGCAATTCAGTCAATTTATGAAGTGACAGTACAAGCTCTTGATAATAACTTGCAGTTAAATCTGATACAAACCATAAGAATTCTGCTGTATATGCAAATTTGTTATGACGAAGTATAACAGCTATGGTCTTGAAAAGAGTAAATTCCTCTGGAGAAATTGAAGAGATTGTAAGTGAAGCTGGATTCAAAAGACTGAGCGTTTGAGGTGAGAGCTTACGCTTATAGGGAGGAATATATTCATTTATCTTTGATCGGTCTATTGCCTCTATCGATATATCCTTGCTTGATCCATTGCCACTTGGGGCAACCTCAGCCAGCTCTTCCCTTATCGGTATTTCAAGAATTGATGATGTTTTGGAAATGTCATGAGCTATTGATGTTCTGTCTTCCTTTCCATCTTCTTCTTTGACAATTGTCTCTTGTTGTTTCGGAATCTTGACGGACTGATCAAAGTTGGCATCTGCTGTTATATCCCCAGAATCACCAACACTTATTTCATCAGCTTTCCCACCTTCTTGTTTTATTGAGACTGCTTGGTCACTATCCTGTGGAACTTCATGGTCAGAAACTTCGATTACATTTGGTACCTTTTGGTTTTGAGTTGAAGATTTGCCGGGCATCGCTGAGACAATGTATTGCTGCTCTGAACCATTGGACCCTTGAACAGCCGCCTCTGCATCAACTTCTGGGCCATGTATTGGTTCATTTGAACCATCGAGTCGTATTGGCCCAGCCATTATTACTTGATCTGGGTATGGTTGTAAAGACTTGTTGTTCCTGTTGTGTATCTTTGAATTCTATATACCTAGGTGCGGTAAGTGCACTACTTTCTTTCACTGATTGTTATGCGCTGCAAGGACCTCAGTAGAGGACGGCTGTGTGCCGCTAAGATGGCGGCCAGGTGAGTAAGTATACCCTATTCTCAATCTCATTGCGAGTTCGAAACTCGCGACGACAGCGTTCTCTAATTCTATCTACAGCAAGGAGAAAAGACTTCATATACTTTAATTATACAACTAATTAGATAAAAGATACTCAATGGCCCCCTGTACACTACCCCCAGTTCTTCTTAATGCTTCAATATTTCTATCAAAATCGAAAAAGCCCATGTCGTTAAGTTGTCTAAGTTGAGATTCATAACGTTCCTCTGGAGGACGGTTGTCAACTGGAGGAGCTGCTACACCACCAGCCCCTTGACCAAAAAGACCAAATGGGTTTCCTCCTTGAGGTACTCCTCCTGAGAATAATGATGCAAATGGATTAGCAGCAGCGCCAGTAGCCCCAGCACCAGCAGCACCAGCAGCACCTTCACCAGTTGTCCCAGCAGAAGCATCAGCAGAGTCTAATTGACCTGGGAAAGCAACACCTGGAGCAGGGAAAGTGGATCCGGCACCTCCTGCTGCAGGTCCTTGTCCTCCCATTCCACGTTGCATCTCCATCATGGCACGCATAGTTTCTGGGTTAGACATCATTTGTCTGAAAAATGGACTCTGAAGCATCTCCCTAACCTGAGGTCCCATTGCACGCAATTGAGGCGACTGATTAATCATATAATCAAGCATTTGAGGGTTAGATAACATCAGGTTCATGCTTTCTTGTACAATAGGGTCGGACATCATTTGGGATAGTTGTTCAGGATCTGGCATGGCATTATTCATTCCCCCATCAGGACCGAACATGGACGATGAAGGAAGTTGTGCGTATCCGGCATATCTAGCACCGGTAAGATCAGCGAGAGGGTTAAAAGCACCTTGACCTGCTGCAATATTGGAAGGTACTCCAGATGTAGCAGCTGATGAATTGCTGCCAGTGCCACCGGTAGTACTAGTGCCCGCTGCATTTGCTACAGAGGATGCAGGCTGAGCTGCACCGGAAGAACCCCCTGGAGCAGCACTTTTCACCATATGGATAGTGTGTCCTGACTGGACCTTATATGATCCAACAGTTTCAGCATCTTTCAATACTTTCCCTGAATATATAAGCCTTTGGCGGTTGGCAGGCACTGATGATTTCTCTGCAATCTGTTCTTTCAATTCCAAGATAGTTGACGAAGATGAGATCGACACTTCATATTTGGTGTCTCCCGAAGACTTTATGGTAATGTCTATTGATTCACTCATGGAGATATGATGGAGAATTGTTCAGTATCGACAGGAAGTAATCTGATCTGGCTCTGTGAATGAACCTTGAGTGCTTGTGATGTTCAGTTTTGTGAGGGGCGTTGACAGAATATTCCAGAATAGAGTACTGCAGATAGGGTGTATTTTGATTTTGGTTTACTCAGTGAGCCATCCTTATCGTCTTAGAGGAGCAAGGAAGTTGGGGGGGGAGGAGGTGAGCGAGGGTTCGCAGGGACAATTTAGAGTCCTCTGGGCCAAACATAGCCACTCTCCTCGTGCGCTGCCTAAGACGTTCCCCATGACGTCTCAAGCGGAGTGGCAATAGAACAGCAAAGGAATGCAAACGATGATGAAGAGGTGGCAGAATGATGGTAGAGTCCTGTCTTTGGCAGATACTAGGGAGGTCCCTGAAGCACCGCTTTCTGTTACTTACAAAGAGTTTCTGCTGTAGGCTCGTCTCGTTGCTTATGGGTTAGAACTGAGCCTCTCCAGATTTCTCTTGAGGTTGATGATAACAACTTACTGGGGTGCATGTTCTACAATCTACAACTTAGGCAATCAGGGACTTTTGGACCACTTGTGTATGCCGTGCATTTTGATCCAATTGGACATTTCTCTCAACTGTTCTCTATATATTTGGTTCTATAGAATGGTATTATCTGTTTTCTGTTTTTTTTTTCACCTTAGACCGTAATCTCGAAGCTTGTAGGAACGAGCCGGTCCCTGGGCGGTTACGACTAAATCTTGAAGCAATAAAGCATTGAGAAAATTATCTAGCGTCCCCGATGTTCCAGAATCTTGAACCCACCTGTCAGTTTCATTCTGTGCCATCAGAGAGTTTACGAGTTCTTGAAGAAATGATGTTACGTATTCTAGCTGCAATTCTGGATCCTCGCCAGAAATTTTCGTTTGGTCCTCTACAAAAGACGCTAAAACTTCGCGAACTTGTTTAGTTTGCCGGCCATTTACTGTTCGCAATTGGCGTAGGTGTTTCTCAATAGATGCCTTCTTCTTTGTCCAGGTATCACTTGAACTTGTAGTAACAGTATCCATCTCCAATTGATCATTTACAGAGTTGAACACATCATTTTGAGATCTAAGCTGCAGATCTATGTTGTGGCTGATTTGTTTATAATCAGCAAGAATTGACTGCAATCTCGAAAAAGTCAGACTTGATTTGTTTGCACTTACTCGTAGCTGTTGCACCTCTGTAGCCTGCGCTTTCACCAATTGATTAGTTATAGTGAAAGCAGAGGCTGTCCCTACAACGTCGTTCTTATCAGCATAATATGCAAGGGTCTTGTACGATTCGTAAAGAGCAACTACTTCCCGCATGAGCACTTTTGGGTCATTGTGGTCTATAGTTCGAGCGACGTCAAGTTCTAGTTGTAGATTACTGATGGCTTCGTCTGCTTGCTTGTTAAATGATTCTATTCTTGCAATATCATTTTTCAACCGATTATTGTAAGCGACATTTATGTTGCTAGAAGACTGGTTCTCAGTACTGCTAGGTATGAATTTGGAGCCCAATTCTGTAGGGAACTTGGTGGACATGCTAAACAAAGCTTCTGACAATGTTTGAGGTGTTCTTATTATCTTTGATCGAACAGTCAAGAAGTTGGTTTTTTGATATTTGTTTACGATTTTTGCGCTACTGGCGCGCTTTTTTTAGGGAACCTGTTCGCTGGGAATCGGGACTATTTGTCGCCAGTCGAGCGCGAAACGGTGCAAGACAATTTTGATGTTGCAGCCTGCATTGGAGAGAGGTAAAGAGCGGTCTTCTACGAGTCCCCGATCAAAACACTTAGTTGCTCTCTCATTGCAAGAAAGATTTAGGTGCTATCAAACATGGCAAATTGAGTCTATCACGAACTCTGCAAGAATCATCATATTTTTTGTACTTTTTTTGCTACCAGACTGATATATTTCATGTCCTAATAGTCTAAGAAACCTCTCCCCACCAGAGCTCACAGTACTCAGAGCGAAACAGAAAGATTATCGCAAAACTATAAATCACGTGACTCTATATGAGAAATTTTTTTTTCTCGACTTTGGCTCCTTTTGGTGCCCCAGACTTGCCAACTCTTTGGTCCTAAAGGTCAGCTTTACTACTCTCCCAAGTCGAAGGCTCAAGCTTATAAGTTTGCTGTAATACCACCCATTAACATACGTTTGATTCAACTAAATTATCACTTGCCATGTCTTCTATCTCCCAAGCTGCTATTCAAAACCTTGATGATACATCTAGAAAGGAAATTCTCCAATTTATAGAATCTGAGAACTCCAAATCCAAAGTTCAAATGTCTATTCACAACTTCACCGATTTATGTTTCAAGAAATGTAACGAAAACAAACCAATTATAAGTGGGTTTTTGGATCTGAGTGAAGAGCAATGTTTGACTAATTGTTTGAACAGATTCTTGGACACCAATATAAAAGTTGTTCAAGCTTTACAAGGAGCTCAGAAATGAATTCTTGTTCAAGGGCTCCCTCTTTCAAGATCTGTAACATCTAATATCCAATTTCGACTAATAGAGTATCGTTTGTCTCTACTTTTGACTTTCGGTCGCGGCATTGTTATGTGTACTACAACTGTGCTGCTCGTTATTGGTTTAATATTGTCTACTTGTACATACTGAATAAAATAAATCTGTTCTGGAAATGATTATTGCGCACGTAGTAATGGTCTATTTGTCTTTGATATATTTTGAATTTTCATCTCAGATGTGGTCGTTTGGTTACACTGAGTGCTATGATTCAACTGATTATAGTAAATTCACTCTGTAAACCAGTTGAACACTTTGTATTCATAGAGCTGTAGACCTTCTGGGAGACTACTCCCTCCCTTGGGAGACGATTCACTCCCCTGTCACTGTAGGACAGTAGAGACTAGTAACAGTCGTGTTCACCTTTACGATGGCCTCAACATCCTTTTCAAGACTTCTCTCTCCTTCTGCCAAATCAGCAATATCTCTGTATTGAACATAATTCCGTCTAACAGCACTTAGAATTGACATCGGTAGCACATCATCTTTGTTGAAGTATTTGACAATTCGACCGTAGATAACTGTCCATGCGGCAAGAAGATCGTAGCGATACGACGCCAATATCTGAAATCCATCACCAGAAGAAGCATTGGAATCGTTGGATATCACTGTAAATATTGTCCTTTGTACAGACAAACAACTTAGAACTACTTGTAATCCAACAGGTCCAGCTTCAAGCACCAGTGGATTAGTAATTATTTGGTGAATGTAGAAAAGAACTCTTGATAGACATATCACCACATCGGTCTGTAAATGATTCTCAATAATGAGCTGCAAATTGTCAAGTAGGAGAGACATGAGGTTATATGGCGTGCTTGTTCCTCTTTTGTCGATATGCTGAATGGAATGGAGAATATTTTCCGTTACCAAAGATAAGAAGCCAGCAGAAATTTTGCCTTCTGATTCATTCTCTGTTTTACTCTTAACTCTGAGACTCAAAAGATCAATTGCAGCAGGGTAAGAACGAGAGAGTAAATAGTACGATTGAACTTCTGGTGTAAGAGTCGGCAAATATGCAAAACTTGACTTGGTGCAATCTATGAAAAGGTCAACTAACCCACTTTTCACAAGTAGGTCACTATTGGTGTTAATTATCAATTGCAATATTTCAATCCCTTGAGCTTTAATTAATGGATCGTGATCTTCCAATAGATTTATGGTAAATGAAGTGACCAACGGCCAATGAATAGATAAGTCCGGTGACTTGTTGCTGTTTGACAATATTAACCAGCCCATAGATAGACTCTTCACTTTAGTGGACTCCTTCCAATTGTTTCTTAAATTATCATTCTGGACTTCTTGGAATCCTAGAGAAGGTTTCAACCCTCCTACAGCTTTGTTTGCGTGTGAAACTTTCTTCGTTTGTTGTTTCATCGATCCATGAATATTCAAACTATTCAATTGAAGATCATCAATGAACTCCAAGAAGTTGAACTGGGGAGATACCACTTCTATGAATTGCCGGGCAAGTGAGTTGTTGTTATGCGATGTCCATGGGAGATTAGGCTTCAAATGGTATGAGCCAACGGTGATCAATTTTTGGATCATCTTGTGGTCATTTGTGCCAGGGATTTCTTCCAAATCCTTAGATAACAACCTTGCGATAGCCGCTAATATCCTCAATGGATAGTAGTAATGCTCCGCTGGAGTGTCCTGTTGTACCTCGTTGACATTCAGCGAAACCATCCAGTCCCAACGATGAGCAGGAATCTCTAATGCATTTATCACAACCGAAATTAGCTGACTCCATAGCTCACTTTGATTGCCATCCACGATGAAGCTTTCCAGTAATTGGACTTCAACAACCATCCAATTATCTATCCACGTCTGGGGAACCGCGAGACCTCTTAAAGTAGACTGGTTGTTATTCAATTGCAGAAGAGCGTCACTAATTGCTGAATGAGATAAACTAGGACCACCCACATATTCTTTAACTGAATTGATCTTGTCTCTACTAAGCTCCCTGTCCTTCAAGACAGAAGAGTCTAACGTTCGCAATATCTCGTCTGAGAGCCATCTCATAGTGTTTATTGAGTTTAGTTGCAGGAATATACCAGAATAAAGATAAACAAGTCTTCCCAGTCTCACCTCATGAAAGGTATTTGGGCGCTGATAGGCAGTTAGTCAAGTTCTACATAGACTGAAGATGGTGCGACGTAGCGACGACGCTCAGTGTTGTGGAGTGGAGCGGGGGGGGGGGGGCAACAGACCAGAACCTGCCAGTTCCTGGGCCCTCTCAGAGTCAAGCCGCGCATCTTGTGTGCCAAACTTTCTACTCAGTTTGATTTCTGAGAACTCACACTTCAGATATCTTAACAGATCATGAAGAAAAGGAACTGTCCAATCTATAGAGGGCAATTAAGTAATAGTAATTAATATCCAGAAATAATTATCCAGCTATGATATTAACCAGATCTATATTGATACGGCATTCGAAGTACCAGTCTTTAACAGTCATCATAAGGACAACTTCTGGCACAGCTAACAGATGTATTCATAATAATTCTGCAGTTTCTGGAGTAATAGTTTCAGACGAGATTAAACAAACTTTAAATGATCGAAAAGTTCCTGTGGTTTCCTTGGAGTCTACAATAATTACTCATGGACTTCCTTACCCTCAAAATCTTGAAATGGCACGTTCTGTAGAGAATGAAATTAGAGCAAATGGAGCAATCCCGGCCACTTGTGGATTTGTTAAAGGTGTCCCTATAGTGGGACTTACGGGGGAAAATTTGTTAGAATTAGCACAGTCTTCGCCTGGAACTGCCAACAAGATCTCTCGGCGCGATATTGGTTACGCAATGGCTAGGGGACAGAACGGCGGAACAACCATTGCCCTGACGATGATTTTATCCAACCATGCTGGAATTAAAGTGTTTGCAACTGGTGGTCTTGGAGGTGTACATCGTCAAGCACAGATGACTATGGATGTTTCTGCAGATTTAACTGAACTTGGGAGAACTCCTGTGGCAGTAGTATGTGCTGGACCCAAATCAATTCTAGATATTGGACTTACGTTGGAATACCTCGAGACTCAAGGAGTTTTCGTAGCAACCTATAATGATGATGGTCGAGACAAAGTTGAGATTCCCGGATTTTATACTCGAGATTCTGGGTATCGTTCCCCTTATTCGTTTCTGACGTTTTCAGAAGCTGCTGCGATAATTCATCAACTGAACAACGTCATGAAATTACTGTCTGGAAGTATTTTCTGTGTACCACCACCTAAAGAAACTGCACTTCCTCAAGACTTAATAGATGAAATAGTATTAGAAGCTACAGAAGAGGCTGTACGCTTGGGTATTTCTGGGAAAGACCTTACCCCTTTCTTACTTTCCAGAATTGCTCGTGAAACGAGGGGCAAATCGGTTGAAAGTAACATTGAATTAGTACTCAACAACGCTAGATGTGCGGTAAAGATAGCTCAAGAATTGCTTACTTTAGAGAATGGAGGTGTAACTAATGACACAAGAGTACGTATTTGATCCATTTCTATGACTTTTTTTTTTCGTTTTCCTATAAGGATTTCTGTTCGAGTATCCATTGGTTTACTAACTAATCCAAGCACATAATCAATTTCCAGCCAAGTGCTAAATTAATAAAGGGCTCTAAGTACAGTATTGGAGATGAAGGGCACAAGAAAGCATCTAATTTGCACCAGGTGAATGATTATTCCTCGAAGCAGCCTGAGACCGTTAAGAATCTGTCTTTGACGTATCCAGATATTGTCAATACTTTGGTTGTGGGCTCTATAGCTCTTGACTCCGTCTGTAAGATATCTAATGGAGCTCAAATGAATGATTCTAATCCTGGAAAAATATCTTCTTCAGTGGGTGGGGTTGGCTTTAACGTAGCCTACGCTTGCACCCTAGGCTTACTATCGCCATCTTGTCTTTCAACGGGCTGTACTTCTTCTAGCAGGATTGTATCTATAATAAGTAACGACTTTGCAGGAGATACTATCCTTGGAGAATTGGAAAGTAAGCAATTGGATGTTACTGGTCTTTCCAAAGTAGATACTGAACATAGCACCGCCCAATATACCTCTATTCATTCGGACCAAGGAGATTTGCTAATTGCTTGTGCGGACATGGGGATAGTTGAGACTGACCAAATGGCCGACCATGTTGTTTCTGAGATCCAGAGGGCCCAACCTCAACGAATAGTACTAGACAGCAACCTTTCTTCCTCGGGGTTATCAAAGATTCTTCTTGAGGTTGCCCATTCAAATATTGCTACTCGACCAGTGGTGATATTAGAGCCTACCAGTGCTGCTAAAGCGCCAAGAATTGCAAATGTACAGCTGAAGTGTTTAAAGCCTTTTCCCAACAACTTGGTGCAGTTGATAACACCTACTGTCTCGGAGCTTGAAGCGATATATTTGGAATTTGTGGAACGAGAACTACTTAGCGATTATGATGAGTGGTTCCCGGTCCTCGATTCCCTTGGAATTGATTCCAGTTTCCGTGAAAGGTTGGCGCTGAAAAGGGTTCCTTTGGTTGTTCGGGACGGTTTATCTCGTGGCTATTTACAACAGGCATTTCAACTCTTACCATATTTCCCAAATATCATTCTTAAGTTGGGGGAGAAAGGTATTCTTGAGATAAAGCTTTCAACTAGCGTAGAAGATTACAAATCGATGCCAACAACTTCTGAATATGCTCCAGAATTCATAATAACTTCTAGTGGACGCACTATGGAATCTGAAAGTAAGGATGGTAGAAGTAGTATGGGAGTGGTGCTTCAATATTTTCCTACCCCTAATGAGAAAGGTGGAGAAAAGTTGCACATCGTTAACGATACCGGAGCTGGAGATTCTTTTCTAGGGTATTTGGTTTCAAGGATGCTGGTCTATGAAGATGTTTCCGATAAAGACCTTTGGTTAAGTTCTGAGGTTAAGTCCTTGGAACAGGAGTGGTATAAATGGGAGTCGATAAATAAAGCACAGAAGGCTAGCGGTAAATCTTTGGCATTTTCCTCTGCAATTAGTGAAGAAATATCGACAATTTAGCGGCTTGTTGGGGCGGGTGCGCGCTGAAGTGGTGAGTGACTCTGGGGAAAGAGTAAGTTCAAGAACTTGTAGACTCTAATGCAAATTGACTCGTTTTGAATGTTATTTGATCTCTTGTTAAGTAGGATGCATCTTCTAATAAAATTATATCAAAAAAAAATTGTCATAGTAATGTAGCATCTATCTCCCTTCTCGATGATCATTCAGAGTTGTTCTAGTTGTCACTTTTTTTAGCTATCGACCCTCGTCGTGTTCTCTGCTAATTTTTCACTCAATACTCGCCATTACCACCTCCAGCACAAAAAACCAGAGCTTGAGAGAAATGTCAGACCACCAGTAATATTCCAATTTTCGAACTTTATTTTGAAGCTCTAAACCAATTAGCTATGTTTTTAAGATCCTCGTTACGTCAGGCCATAAAGGGCACTAGAAATTTCTCCTCAAAGGGATACGTGAGACGATCAAATGTCCTGCTTGCTAAGGTTGGTGCGTTAGTAGGTCTCAGTGGTTCTTTGCTTTACAACTACTCAACTCCACACCTAATCTCTGCAGATGCTACGGTCCCTACTACAAATGACAACGAATCAGTGTCTGTTGATAAATCCATTGATCCTTTACCATTACAACTTCCAGCCAAAGATCATTCCAACCTTAGTACTGACTTCCAACTTTTAGGTTATGGGATGAGAAGTGTTACTTTCCTTGGATTCAATGTTTATGGGATAGGGCTCTATATTGCCAAAAATGATATTCCTAAAGTGAAAAATTTGCTCAGTAAGGAATATCCTTATTTGAATTCAGAATCACTTCAGGATCCTGAGATTTCTACTGAGCTTGTTTCTAAATTATTGGATTCAGATGTGAGATTCACCGCTAGAATATGTCCAGTACGTAATACTGATTTCACCCATATGAAAGATGGATTAATCAAGTCAATTCTTGCTCATCCTTTGTCCAAGGTCTCGAGGGATAAAATTGGTGAAGGATTAGAGGAATTTAGAGATATATTCAAGACACATAAAGGATCGGTTCCCAAAAATCATTTACTCTGGATTGAAGTTTTGGACCAAGGAAAGCTTCATGTTTCGTACGAGAATACCGAGACCAATACCACTAGAGATATTGGACAAGTGAATCAACGCTTGGTTTCCAAGGCTTTATTTCTTCAGTATTTGTCTGGTAAGAAACCGCTTTCTGAATCCCTTAGAGTAAGTTGTGTTGATGGATTTCTTGCTCTCTGAAGTATTGTAAGATTTTACGTTGTCCTGAGTCACTTGAATTGCTTGCCGTTCTATTATTGGTCCTAGAGTAAGGCCACATTCTTCTAAATAAATTGTATATAGCGCAAAAAAAAACTAACTATGAAAGATAAATCGGTCAATACAATTTGATTTGTATGAGAGTAGAAATTTGTACGATCAGAACATCACAATAGATGGATAATTGTGATTAATGAGATCTATAACACTTTTTGTTAAAGTATCTGTTCCTCCTTTCGTTATGGGTCTTGTAGATCATTTGATTCAGACCTTTCAACGAAAGATATTGTGATCTATTAGACTGCATATTAAATGGTTGCAAATGGTAAAACTGATTGAGGAAGAAAACTAGCGAGACCTGAGAATGAAGCGCCTACGATAGGGAGGACAAGCAGCTTCTACGAGGGCTATCCTTCGCTAATTCTGTGGGAAATCAACGCTATCAACTAGCCTCGAAAAACTTTAGAAAATTTTCAACCATCAACTTTCAATTGTATACCACCTATACAATGCATTTGACAAGAATAAATTACAATCCAGTATGTTTCAAAAAGATTTAAAAGGAGGGATATACTGTCAAATTAAATTTATAATCCTGTAAACATACAATATATAAACTGAGAGAATAGACACTGTTCACATAATAATGGCTTCATGTTCAACATTAGTTGAAATACTTTTATGAGGTAAGACTTTGGCACCATTAACATAGATTTCATTTTTAATTTCGACATCATCTCCTAAAACAGTACAACCTTCAGTTCTTGCCCATTTACCAATTCTAGAATTCCATCCAACAATAGTTGATTTAACCCAAGCGTGATCTTTTACTTGAGAGTTGGCCATAAGTACCGATCTTTGAATTCTAGCACCTTCACCAACGATAACATTAGGACCAATTACAACATTTGGACCAATCAATGCATTTGGATGAATCTTTGCAGTAGGATCAATCAATACATTACCACCATGTACAAATGGTTCCTTTGATAATCTTTCTGGGAATTTTTTACTGATTGAAGTCAAGTATAAACAAGTTCCACTAAGGAAATCCTTTGGTTGGCCAACATCCATCCAGTAACCTTCTAAATCGAAAGAATATAATTGTTTCTTATTAACTAATATTGGGAAAGTTTCCTTTTCAATAGAAGTTGGTTTCATTTCAATTAAATCAATAACTGAAGGATTTAACACGTATATACCAGCGTTAATTCTATTACCAACGAATTCAACTGGTTTTTCAACGAATCTATCGATCAAATTTGGAGTGTATGGATCATGAACAATGACCCCATATTTGGAAGGTTCATCAACTTTAGTTGCAACAATAGTAGCTTCAGCACCATGATTCTTGTGGAATTCTGCCAATTCTTTAAATGGATATTCACAAATAACATCAGAATTCAACACAAAGATTGGAGAATCATCTTTTTTAAGAATTTTTTCGGCTAACTTTAATGGACCAGCGGTACCTAAAGGTTCTTCTTCAACTGAGAAGGTGATTGAAACACCAAAGATATCTTCATATTCTTTTAAAGTGGAAACCATAACTTCTGGTCTATAATTGACTGCCAATACAATATCAGTGACACCAGCTGCTGCCAAAGCTTCGATTTGATGGTAAATCATTGGTCTATTACCAAATTCAACCAAAGGTTTTGGAACTGTCAAAGTTAATGGTCTTAATCTGGTACCATAACCTCCTACTAAAATTAAAGCCTTCATGTTAATGAAATGTAAAATAAACTTATTGTTTATGTGTGTGTGTGTTTCTTCTAAGAAAACAGTTGTTTCTAATCAAAGAGAGGAAAGAAAAAGATCAAAGAACGTGTCAGTTTTTTTAAAGGTCCTTAGCGGTGGCTATATATAAATTTATTATGCTGACAGTGGTTTTGTGGCTTGTTTTTGTGTTGAGCTTGACACGTATTCGTGGTAAATGCTGGCGCGTTTTAACACGTGTAGGCACTAAAAGAAATCAACACTGCCCAAAACTGTCGTTTTCGTCACTAAATTGGCATAGGTCTCAGTTGCAATGGTGTCGTTGTACCTTTTTTTTTTTTATTTTTCATTGGAAAGTGGCAGCAAGTTTTTTCGTAATGGCCGATCTTCAGGATCAACAATAAGTTTAGGGAAGACCGTGAAAATGCTCTTGTATATATAGAGAGTGGTGCAATTATCAAAGGTTCCACAAACCTCATGTACAGCTTCTAAAAAAAAAGCTCATGATTTTAAATGTGGCTTCTATATGGAAGTTCATTTTTGCATAAGGTGCCAGCCTTTCGTAGTATTCTTACCAGCATAATAGTTTCTGAATAGCAGGTGCTTTGGGGCTCCGTTACTTTTCTAGGCGCGATTTCGCTGAATTCGAGAAAAGAATCTAACTCGGAGCGTATCTCACCGAACTTTTAGATTTTCTTTAGGAGAAGCATTTCGGAAATACGCCATTCTTTCACGACTTAGTTACACTTTTCGTTGTCAAAAAGGAATGAAGTTGTAAGAAGTAGATTTCATAGGGTAATTGAAACGCGCATCAAGCAAGAAAATAATCCATTATGCAAGTTTAATGGTAGAGATCTTGTCCTATTTGATAAACCTTTGTCCTTTTTCGAGAGTTGGTGATTTGAACCTTTGAATCATCTTTAGTATTGGTGTCTTTTACGGCTAGCCGTGCAGTCTAACG
This sequence comes from Chernovozyma sophiae-reginae, assembly GCA_030564725.1. Taxonomy (NCBI): domain Eukaryota; kingdom Fungi; phylum Ascomycota; class Pichiomycetes; order Serinales; family Debaryomycetaceae; genus Chernovozyma; species Chernovozyma sophiae-reginae. Next base: position 79,061 of record JAKTYG010000020.1, read on the forward strand.
CGGACATTTGGGCTCGAGACAATTCTCAATTCTCTTTATCTACAAATTAACCGCTTCATGTATACGTCTACTCTACGAAGTGAATTAATTAATTTCCAGTTCACCTTTTGTGACTTGGGGGGGAGGGGGGATGGGGAGGAACCAATGCTGTGTGTTTCTGAAATGAAAATGAATGAACTTACAATTGTTTGACTTGGTGTACGTATTGATAGATGCTACAATTATTCATCCATGGGGTAGTCAAAGGATTATATTTCTAGACGATCATTCTTTAGCTCTTTTTCTGTCCCATGTGGACTCCATATTCTCTTATAAATGGCGTCTTGAAAGATACACGAATGTATTTTATAGGGGTAAGAAAAATTATGGTCCATATCCAATCGCATTTTTCCTTTTGCGTTGTTATTGTTTGTTTAGGTTCTGTATAAGCTTCTGTCTCTTTCTCTGATTCAGTCTCTACTTCTCTTCTTTATTGGCTACCCTTCTTCCTGGCTATATCCCTCGCAGTCACGTTCTCGGTACCAAAATTGTTGGTCCTTTAGTGCCATTTATCAACTTGTTGGACTCTTTCTTTCCTTTGGTTCCCCTGAGAACTCAACCCGGAAAATCTGTTTTTCCGGAGCTTCGCATTCCAATCCTTGAAGTTTGGTGAGGGTCATACAATACGTCAAAGGTGCTAGTAGATCTCTCTTGGCTCTATCCATTGAACCCAAACTATAAATCGGCAACTCACGAGTAGAGAAATTGGCCAACTGATAGTTGAGTCATGTTTTCTTTTTCATCCAGAGCTTCTTAATAACTCTTGTCTCTTTCTTTCTAGATAGCTACATGTATACTACTTGCCAACACTACGCTGATAAGCTCCATTCAACACTACCTGCTAATGCACTCTATTCAACACTACCTGCTAATGCACTCTATTCAACACTACCTGCTAATGCACTCTATTCAACACTACCTGCTAATGCACTCTATTCAACACTACCTGCTAATGCACTCTATTCAACACTACCTGCTAATGCACTCTATTGAAAACACCTGCCAATAAATGCATCTTAATTCTATTATTTCTATATCTATCAAATGGGCCGAAAGAAGACATCTTGATCTTCAAATACTCTGAGTATTAGAACATTCTGAATCCTCTAGACCACCAAAATGCCCTCCAGGTTATCAAAACTAATATCAAGCTAATGAATAAACTTGCACTAGTGAAAGTGAAATACTGATATAGACATGAATTTATGGCCAGCAGGATCTCACGTATTGCAATGCTATAATTAGTGAACCCTCCCGCTGAATATTCTTTATGTCCATTACCAATATCCAACAGTTTACACTTTGAATCTATTTGCAAACCATAGAGTAATGAATACCCAACGGATCCAATTGCTGGAGCTACCATAAACGACCCCCATGTTGACCCCATAATATCAATCCCCCATATAGATGCAATTATTGTGGGGTATATTGTGAATAATCCTCCATAAGATGCTCCGTTTACCATAGACACCAAAGAAAATGGAATAGAATTTAAATTTATCATTATCCCTTGGCCAAATACCCCAATTACAATGATGAGTACCAATAACCATATCCTACAGATCTGATAAGATCTTGATGGAGATGAGATAAAATCGGAAAGTACCCCAAGAATTAATCTAGAGATAGTGGAAGAAGCAGCCAAGATGCTTAGTTGATTGGAAAGATTCATAGAATCACCAGATCTTTGATTTTGAATAATCGAACCCAAATTATTCTGGAAGCTTTCCATGGGCCCAATGTTTAACATTAGGGACACCAAGAGAGTCCAGGTAGATGGGTCTTTAAGGAACGCTATGTAGCGCTTGTTGTGGTTCGATGGTTCTATTGATTCACGACGTGGAATTAATGTGTCGTTATCAGTCTCGGATTCGATAGACCACTCAGGATCGGTGGCTCCGCTTCCATATGTATTAGGATCTGCGTCTAATGAATTGGGTGCTTGGATATTAGTTGATAAAGGACCGACATTCTCGTCATCATGAGAGGAAAGTAATGGTTGACGTTCTCCTTCGATTTGTAACGTCTCGGTACCATTAGCTTCAATTGTAGCCTGTCCGAATATAACCTCACTTTCTATGCTTACTACACAGCAAGCCATGAAATTGAATATCCCCACCACAAGGTATAAATATACAAAGAAGTCAAATACTCGAACCAAATCTAAATTCTCATTATAGTAAAAATAATCCAACTTCATTAATTGAGACAAGATCAAAGAAGATAACCCATAACAACTTACAGGTAATGATATGGCTAAGCCCTTATATTCAGGATAAATCTTTGCACAAGTAAGTAAGCTCAGGAAATAGAGCGAGCTGGTGGCAAGACCGACAAAGAGGAAACTTATGCTGAGACTGTATAGCTGATAGCGGGAGTTTGGGTTAGAATTTGCAACAGCTCCGATCAAATCTGAGTTCATTTCAATTGCAACATTCAAGCCACCCATCAAATCACCTCCAGCACCAATTAAATTTTGGAACAACCCACTCATTTCTTCAGATACTGCAATTGCATCATTTATTTGCTTTGATCCATGACTAAAATTGGCGTGCTCTATTATTCTTGCACAAAAAAAATAGCTTGGAATGAAAAACCAGATCGATAGTAATGCTAGCAAACTTGGGCCATAACAATCAGATAGGTATCCGAGCGCCGGTAAGAATAAGTACATTCCTACTGCCGACAATGAAGATATGAAGTTTATATTCAAATAATTCATGCCCAACGTATTATGAATAGAAACTGCAAACAATGAAAAAAGGAGGATAGAACCTGCTGAAAGACATGCTATCAATGAAATTGTAAAAGAAATTATCTTAAGATTATGAATAGAGATATGGTTGGACAAATAAACCTTGATGGAATGAGAGAATCGATTAATCCATGATTTATGACGAATGGTAGACATTAATAAAGCAGAAGATTCAAATCTAAAAAGTCTAATGTCTATGTTACAAGTCCCACTTACAATTTAGCAAAACACTGATAATCTATGATGTTCGAATGATGAATATATGAATATAAGTCTCTGAAGGAACCATGAGCTTTGGGTTGTGAATCATATTGACCAATCTGTTGTGTTTGTGTAATTTGGGTAGTGCTTCTTGTATGCCGAACAGAATTACCCCAGGTTTACTCTTGGGACATCAAACAGCGACAGAGAAAACTAAAAGGCAAAGGAGAGGAGGTGAATGTAGCTTTAGCATTAGCTCTTGAATTGTACTAGATTGCATTTTTCTCTGTTGTACTACGTTTTGCCTGAATGGGCTGTGTACTAGTTGCTTGCGAGTTGGTCCCTTTCAGTATTCATTCATTTTTCATGGTCCGATGTCTTACTCTATACCAAACAACTACAGGGAGAGAGTAGTCTGTTCTCTACAATTCCAGTTAACCGGAGTTACATAGTACGCAAAATACTAAGTATTTGATTTCTAATCTTCTCACTATATAGAGGTTACTATAAAGTAGAGTTGTGTAACTTTTTGAATTGTCAGTGGTGCCTTTTTTTTTTTTCTTTTCTTTTGTTTTTTTTAGTTTTTGGTCAAACTCAACTTAACCATTCATTTGATGTATGAAGTAAATCTATCAACTTCACCCTTTGATCCTAACCAAATACCACTCTTGTCATGAATACCCTTTGGTAAAATATCCAAAATTCTTTCACCAGCATCGTTAACTGCAGATCCTCCAGCTTGTTCAACCAACATAGCCATAGGGAAACATTCATATAAAATTCTTAATTTACCATTCTTCAGTTTAGAATCAGCAGGATAAGAAAATATTCCTCCATAAAGTAAAGTTCTATGAATATCAGCAACCATAGAACCAACATATCTAGCACTATAAGGTTTACCATCAGATTGAGGTTTCTTTAAATCTTCAATATAACTCTTAACATATTGAGGCCAGTAATAAGAATTACCTTCATTTACTGAATAAATGGATCTTAAGTTAGGAATTCTTAAATCTGGAGAAGTTAAAATAAATTCTCCTAAATTAGTATCTAAAGTAAAACCATTAACTCCATGACCAGTAGTTAACATTAAATGCAGTGAAGCACCATACATAGTATAACCAGCAGCAACCATTTCGGTACCTTTTCTTAAAACATCCTTTATTGAACCTTTTGAATCATCTTTTAATCTATAAATTCCAAAGATGGTACCAACAGAAACTCCAGCATCAATATTAGAAGATCCATCAATTGGATCAGTACAAACAGCATATCTTCCACCACCTTCAAATATAATTAAATCTTCTTGTTCTTCAGAAACCAATACTTTAACATTATTTGAAGATTTCATTGCATTAATGAAAATTTCATCACCAATGACATCCAATTTTTTTTGAACATCTCCAGTTGAATTAGCAGTACCACTAATACCAATTAAGTTAACTAATTCAGCTCTTCTTATATTATGAGCAATGAATTTAAAGGCAAATTGAAGGGAATTAAGTAAAAGTGATAATTCTCCAGTAGCTTTAGGAGCCAACTTTTGACTGC